>OMNV01026202.1:22454-69489 GCA_900303265.1 Brotula barbata | reverse complement strand
CTCTGTGACTATGAATTCTACTCATTTCCTATATCCTTTGTCTAACTTGTTGGAGGTATCCATCTTTTCTGCTGTATTAGCCCCAACAAATCTAGTTTGCTGATAAAATACTCGAGATAATATTTTCTGTTGACACAGCTTCCCGCTGCTGGGTGCCAGGCAACATTACTTCATGTACAATCATACATTCTTAAGCACTTATCCATTTAATAATGCAGCACCTCACTGAAACAATGCATTTTGTTGACGGGTTATGGTGGGCACATGGTGCATATGAAGAAAGACCACAGAGGATTTACAATGTCCAATCACAGCATGCCCGTGCTCACCAAAATAAGATAAGCCAGCAAAGACGTATAAAAATGACAGAGGGAGTCGTTTCCTATTCTCCTATTCCCCTTGAAAGTGAAAAAGCGGTGTGATTAAATCTGGGAAGAGTGCAGATGATTTCTGCTCCCCTCTCAGACAACAAAAATGACCCGAGGAGCCTCCGGGAACCGCAGCACAGTGTGACTGAGCACCAAATGAACAAAGAGAGGGTTTCGTTGAGAATAAAGAGAACCAAAACTGAGACATCGTTAACATCCAGCAACATGATGGCGCAGCAGACATGAATATTTTAAGTAGTAATCTGCAAGGTCTTTGTTTCCCTCTAAACTCTCATTACTGTGCGGTGCTCCACCAAACGTTGAGAAATCACTTGTCAATCAGTGCGGCCATTAGAGCCGCAGTTGTTCTTTTCCTGTTTACTTCAAACAGCAGAAATTGTTTATCACAGGTTGCCAAGAAGTAAAAGCTAATGTAAGATTTCAATTGGTTGGAATGCTGCTACATTGTATCAGCCTTCAATAACGTGGAAAGCATACACTTGTTTATAACGAAACGTCAAACACACAAGTCAAAACAAAGGGCAAATGTGGTGTTACCTAGTTAGAAACTGAAGTGGCGTTTATTGTGTGTTTTTGGACGGGCTAAATCCAACAAAGGGCAGCAGGTGTTAGACAGTTTTTAAAAGTTCATAAGATTATGGGAAATATCAATTTTTTCCTCAGTCTCTTCCTGCAAGAGAGCATCTAAAACAAAAGAATGAAAGGTTCTGAATTAATGCGCAGCCAGTGAGGGTGATGAGAAAGTTAATTAGGACTGCAGATGTCTGGAAAAAAATGGTACACTACTGTATGAAGCACACAAGGAGTGCTGACAGTAAGCTTGCCATGACTTCAGGTGTGCGTTCGCTTAGCAAGTCAGACAGATGGGTCAGCAGTTGGACAGCTTGTAATTTAAGACGACTGAGACGTGCCGCATGCTTTCTTTCCCTCTCTGTCGGGTGCTGGCAGCTCCCAAACGGTGACGAATTCAATACCGTGGCACATCGTTCAATGTCCTGTTTGGTGCTGACAGAGGAAGGCTAAGAAGCAGGAGGGTGGAAGAGGGAGGCGAGGCAGCCAAATGACTTAACAGATGACTGCCTGAGCCAAAAACAGAGACTGTGAATAGCTGTGCATGCAGCTTACACGGGTGAGCTGAAGGGCAGACGCTGGGAAGACGGTTATGTTGTTAATTAAGCATCAGTTTGGTTGTAACATGTTGCACTACATGTCATATCGTGATTTACTTATCATAATCCCCTTTTCAGTAGGCCTGCAAATTTGATCACGATTAATCTGCCCAGTCAGAATGCCACCAAATAACACCATTAAGAATTAAATGGGAATAAATGACTGACCAAAATAACACTCGTAGTACAGGGCAATGTTTTTAAACACGGCTCAAAAATACTGTTAACACTTAAGTGTGCATTTAACCCTATGACCTTCAAATGCCTCGAAGAAATGAAATCCAATGCATGTTTGCACGACTTGGAATGTGCAACAAAGTGTTTTATGAGACGCTGAATTGACATTTGTCCGTTTCCACTAGTGAATCTATCCAATCCCTCCGTCCTCAGCTAAAGAATAAATACAGTCTTACACCTACACATCCAACAAGACATCTGCTGCCATTTTTGTTTCTTTTTTGTGTAGCCATGACCCACTTGCTGTCTAAAATCCTCCACCAGCAGGCGGGCCACACTGAGCCAAAAATCAGGTGACTCAGTGCGATTTATTTTTCAGTTTTCATCGTGAGTGAAAGAAAACACTTCACTGCCAAAAAAAAAAAGAAGTCCTCGATGATTAAAAGGCATATACAATACTGTTAGGGCCCACTCATCATTCTGGATGAGAGGGAAGACAAAGCACAGGGGGGAGAAAAAAGAAAGGGCGGAGGGGAAAAGAAAAGGCATGTGGCATTTTCAACAGCCATACATGGCTGAAATAAGCATGCGCATAGACTGAGGAAGGCAGAAACGGAGAGAAAGAGAAGACAGACTGACAGACAGAGAGTGCCTCTTTCAGTGGCCAGGCTGTTCTCTTTCACGTTTCACTGACTGTGCTGTTGTCAATGTGTCGACCCGGATTAGTGGTGCAGAGTGGACCAATCTTCTACATCAGACTGAGACAAGTGTAGTGGAGATGTTCCCTTGGGCACTGGGTTGGGTGGAGGAAAGAGAGCTGGAGCCTGGACTAGTGGTTCTTAAATTACAAGTGGCCTCATGGGTAAGGTAGGAAGACTGAGTTTGAGGAAGAGAGACAGTGGGGGAAAGAGACGTACTTCTGCAAACTGGCACCTCATAAATCTGACATGCAGCCAAGTGAAGAGAAAGGTGACTCCATGTGTGTGTTTAACACCCATACAGAGGGAGCTGAAAGGGAAAATAAAGGACGAATTTATAGCAAATGCAGAGGGAGAAATCCAAGACGCAAAGAGGGAGTGCCTTCCAGTGGATATCGTCTTTGAGCCATAACCAATCCACGCCCTGTCAATTTCATGCTCAACAGCCCACGGGCAAAGAGGCAGTTAGTGTCAGTGGAAGGATGTGAGGGTATGGTTAGTGTTGGTAACAGATGGTGTGCAGCAGAGAAAGAGATGCTTCCTTTATGTTTTGAGATGATCTTTTACTTCATCCCTTTAGAGGAGCAAACAGCCAGAACATCAGTGCTGTGACATTACATTGTTGGGGTTCGCTTACACATCAGAGCCCTTCATTGAAGTGGCTACAAGGGCCTGCATAGCGTAAATAATGAGTAACGATGATGATCATGGTGCCATTGCGGCGGACGGCTCCCATGTGTTTTTGATCACTTCAACATTCCGGAGGCGAAGCTCTTGGATACGAAATTCCAGTGTGATATATGAGTTTAGCCATATCACACTTTATCCAACACTTTCAGAACTACAGCCAATTCCAGGATGACAACTGCCCCGTCCATAGGACAGGAGGGGTGACCAAATGGTTTGATGAGTATGAAAATCGAAAACAAATGTGAATCATGTAATGGCCATCAAAGTCACCAGATCTCAACCCAACTCAATTCTCATGGGAGATTTTGGACAGGCATGTGAAGACTCCACTATGAACCTCAAGCTACAAATGAGAGACTTATGATGACTTGTAAAACGTTTATGATCTCTAAATGCTATCAATCTGTGCTGCCTCACCTGGGTGGCCATCTTGCCATAGTCGACCCAACGAAGTGTGGCAAAGTTTGTGGATTCGGCGCAGTTAAAGCCATGATTGAAGCCAGCGTGGTAGCCATAGGGAAAGGTGATCATGAACTCCCCTTCATTCTGAGTGATCTAGAGAGAGAGGAAGAAAAAACAGGGAACAATGTACAATGCATACGTCTTTGATTTTAACAGTTTGAGACATAGACATTCATTCCACTCATCTTTTCTTGCATGGCTCCTTGCAGATTGGACACAATGGAACAAGACTATATCTTCGTCACAATCTTTGGGATTTTCCATCAAAGGAAACACCGACATGCAGTGCCATGTTTTTGCAAATTATTCTGTTTCATACTGGGAAGTTGTATTTTCTTCATGTTTAAACTGTCCGTTATGTGCGTCTATGGAGTTCCTTTGCATTTTCATCTTTGCATTCACGACCAACTGTTTTTATTACCCAATTATTAGTTTCTGCTATCATGTCCCAATCTTCTCTGATCACAGTTTCAGATGAAGTTCTAAAATGCACTGCACCTACACAGAATAATTATAAGTGGGGGTCTGGAAATAACCACAACTTCAGCTCTATGGTTGAAAAGTTAGCAATAAACTTTTCCGGTTTGTGAGAAGAATGTTTTCATCTTAACATAACGGCTCCTCGAAGAGTCGAGTGTTCTTGAGAACTTTGTGATATTCTGAGAAAGTGTAAAAATACAAGGTACAGGTTAAGAATAATCTTTTCTTTTTAATAGGATGCCACCAAATGTAAGCGCTATATAGTTTCCTGTGGAGCTCAACTTTATTGTTGAGCCGAGATCATATGAAAAGACAGTTACAGACAGAAGGGAGAAACAGCAGAGGAGCAGAGCTTAAGAATGGGAGGTAGACTTCCTTAAGTATGGTTCAAATGTGACACATCCTTTTTGCACTATTTTTACACCACGAGAGGCACTGTGTGTTTGTTTGTTTGTTTAACTAGTAGCATGTTATCTGTGATAATAACGTCCTGGGGGTGTGCAGAGATAATTAGCATTGGGGAAACTTGCTGTGGAGCGTAGAAAACTACATATCCTTATTTTACTATAATTGAGCTATAATTGAAATTCTGTTAATGAGTGGGATTTAGTGTCAAATAAATAATGACAGAAAGGCAAAAATGTCAGACTGCACTCAGTCAAAACTGGCTGCTGCTGTAACATTTGCCTTATCCAGTTTCCCCACAAGGTTCGATGAAATGTAAAGATTTCTTATGTCGCATTGACCAGCTGCTACTCACCCTGTCAAAGGGAATGCCATATTTCTTCAAGATGGATGGAGATATCAATGTCATCTTATGGCGAAGGAATGCATCACAACCTTGAGAACTACCAGGGAAGAAGCCTGTGGGGGTGACAATGATGACATAGTATTTAGTTCATGATAAATTAAAATAGGGAAGAGCATTTCTCTCCCCATGACCATAATGCCCAAAACATAATTTTTTATGTAGATTTATTTGATTTCGAACAAATGAAATCCTGCCTCCTTGATGGTAAAAGACTATCCACTGTACCTTACGTGATATGGCTCTTTTTAGTTTAGGAGATATCGATGGAACTGGATCATTTATAATGACAAAACTGCTCTGGATTCTCCAACTCTAGATCACCAAATGATCTATGTCAACCATGGGACACACAGCTGCTAAATTGTGGATGATTTGGAGGCTGGCTGTTACTTAGCCTCTGCTACCACCTAGTGTTACCTTTTTTGAATACATGGCCTGAAACGAATGGTAAATTATTAATATGATCTTGATATGCCTCCCATTCAAAACAACTTTTCCTCCATTTCTGTTGCCTAAGACCCATTTCACTAAGTTTCATAAAAAAAAACCTGTCAACAACTTCCTAGTTATGCATAAACTTCCATGCTGGAGGCAATAAAGAAAAACATACAATAGCGCTTTATCATCCTCTCATCAGTTTCTCTTCTCTTCTGACTTTCTGTGAAAAGCCCAAACCTATTTTCACAATTTTGAGATTTTCTTACATTTCAAAGACCAGAGGCCTGTCCCAAGAAGCAAGTTTATCGAGTTATCTGAATTGCTTTCCTGAGAAAATAGAAAATCTGGAGAAGGTGTTTTCACATCTGTCAGTTTTACAACTTTGAACACCTGAGCTTAATTGTCCAGATTAACTCAAACGGTCTTTTTGAAATAGGTCTCAAATCTAAAAAAAAATTAAAAATTGATGAATGACCAACAAACCACCAGCAAATACTGCTTAACACACTCAAACTCCTTAAAATCAAATCAGTTTTCTGAATTATAATCAACTTCCCAGGCAGCCAAAAAACAAAGCCCGTATTTCAAATCAGCTCACTGTTAAGCTCATTCCGGCAGCCTTAAACAAGTGGACAATGACGACTGTCCTTTTAAACTAGGGGGAAAAGTCTTTATGAGATATTTTCTAGCCAAAAGCCGTGTGGCTGGGGAGCCACCTACAGAAAATGGGAGATATAAATGCAAGTTGCAAGGATATCACAAGCTGGTGCCAATGCAGCGCTCCTTCCAGAAAGCCTTTAATTTTCATGATCATATTCTGGTCCCACAATCCCGAGACACATTTACACCCAGCCCTGGGGTCTCTGTCTGTCAAATGGCAAACTTGGCTGAAACTCAAACTTTTGATGACATGGCAGATGAATAGTTATGAAAATGGATATGTGATTTGTGTATTAACAATGGCAGCTGCTGTGTTTTATAGGCATACTGATTTTCCACTTAATTCATATGGGTGTTATTTTGAGTAAGGAAAACTGGCATGTAACGTGTCAAAAACTACAAAGAACAATCTGCCAAACACTGTGGGTGGTTAAATGTGGGTGAGCTGTATAACAGTCAAGAATGGTGTCCCTTCAATCCACGAAAAGCGACACAATCACCGTAGGTACCAAAGGATCTGCACCTGACAGACGTACACAGTCACTATATTGTGTTTCTTACAATATATATATACATGTACATACAATAAGCACAGTCAGTCTATTTTAACTACTGTTATATAGGATATATCCTAAGATTATTTTACTAAGTAGCAGCTTCAAAATGATAATCATGAATTATCCTGCTGTAATTTTACTTTACAAAAGATTTTAGCTGCATATTTGGTAATGCTCATTCAATGATAAATGTTACAAGAGAGCCCTGAAAAGGGAAACAACAAGCCAGCTGACTGCTACACCAATACGTAACATTAAAAGTGAGCATATCTCTAATCTTCACAACTTTGTTCCCGATAACAAAATTACCACTTGCACGGCACAACATGACTTGTTACCTTTTATGAGACAAACAAGCAATGTGACTTCCTAGACACCATCACATACCCTTTCCTGACATTTGATGTTTTCAAAGCCTGAGCTTTCTCTCTCAAAAACAGGCTCAGTTTTCCGCTTTTTCCACAGAGGGATTCGAGATTCAGAGGGCCTTTGCATAATCAAAAGTGAAAATTTCTCCTCCATCACTCACTCTTCCCTCCTCTACTGTCTATGCCCACCAGTGCCTAAAAAAAGGGGGGGCGGGGGGCAATGGAGCCTCTACCCGGTTACACTTTGATGTGACTGACAGTATAATCGGCAGCCATTTCATCCTATGTTTTCACCACATTGTTTCAGCCTCTGTTCCACCCCACAAAGTGATAGAGGGAGAGTAGGTCTCTATTCTCTCACTGCCTGCCTGCTTGTTGGAACTGATAAAGGTGAATAATGTGCCGACGGAGAGTGGGTATTAATCCCCATTAAAATGCAGCTGGCTCACTCAGCTCTCCGGGGGGTAATATTAACTTAAAGGCTTCATTCTGTCCTTTCTAGTTTGGAAATTAGTTCTCGTCTCCACCCCTGCACTCACTCCCCCACCCAAAAATAAAAAAAGAAATCTAACACCATCACAGAAATAATGCAGAGATGAGGATAAGAGCAGCGCCTACTCCTTTGTCAAATGATGGGAGTGGAGTTTTTGAGAAACAAGATAATTGTCCCGGCCCTATTAGGCTTTCCTACAATACTCATAACTGTCTTTTTAGGCGCTCGTAAACAGTTGGCGCTGGCGATGGCCTTGATAGGTCAGTGGGCGGTTGTTAAATGGCGTTGCTTTCGTCCCACAGCCAGCTATTTAGATGAGAAGAGATGGAGGAAGGCTGGAGTCTGACTGCGACTGACTGACTGACCAACTGACAAGGAACAGTTATCTACAACATGTCTAGATGCCTTTTGAAATAAATATTTGCTTCTTTTTCTGGTTCGTCTGCCCAGGTCGGGGTCCAAAACAATGCATTGTGCTCCATCACAACACTGGAATAGATTCCTATGGTACAGTCTTACAAGCAACTGAACCATGGAGAGGGACAAATGAAAGAAACAAACAATGCTTTATTTTTTTTTTTTTCTGCCCAACTTGGAAAAGGCCAATATTGTATTGTTTACTTTGAAGGTTATCTATGCCACAAGTGCAAAATAAGGCCAGGGAAGGAGACAATATAAAGGTGACAAATGATTTGTTCTAAGCTCTTTACTAAAAATGCAAGGACAAACTGTGTTTTTCATCTGACAACACAGTCCCATGTTCCCACATCTTCCACCAACCTGTGCAACTAGCTGTAATCAAGGTAATCCTCATTGATCAAAACATGAGGAGGAGGAGGAGTACACGAGAGGTAATAAGAAAGGACAGACAAGGTGACATTCTACATCAGAGAGAGGGAAAAGAGTTGAATGAATGCCACTAGCTGACTACCAAAAAGGGTTTTTTGTTTGATTTGAGACAAAGTCTCTCAGTCATACCTACAGGTATGCATTATCACTACGGAATACATAGTGTGGATCACAAGTTTCATTGGAGATCTTTGTATTGCCTTTTGGATTTCTTGTAGCTCTCGCTCTCTGTAAAACAAGTATACGATAATGCGGCCCTACCATAACTCTCATTTTTGTCTAAAAACAAACCAAGTCCTGCACTTTGTCTTCGTCTGAGAGTACTTGCTCTTTCACTAACATGCAAGACTGCAAAACGGGCGGGACAGGATGTAGCGAGGGTAAAGTGACGAAAAGCCTTACCTTGTGCCAGCCTCTCCAGCCTTTTGCCATGCTCAGGTGGGACAGAATACCTGCAAAAAGAGGAAAGGTTAAATCAGTGAGAGCTTGGTGTACTTTTAGTACACAAGACAATTAATTCCAGTATAAATGAATAAAATAAATAAATAAATTTTAAGTCAAATTTGATTTAGTTATTTAAAAGTACCTCAAGTGACACTGGGAAAATGATGTACTTATTTCTTGTGCACACTAGGCACCAGATAATATGGCGTAAGCCACAAAATATCTGTTGCCTTTACAGCAGTTCAGTTACTCCAAAGAGTAAATATTTTACGCAATTTCTTCTTATTGTCCTATATTGAAAAGCTTGAAAAGCCTTGCAGCATAACACACACACACACTTGCAACCACCACTACAGTGCAGTGCAGTGTTTCTTCAGTTATATTTTTAATAGATATACTTAAGATTCAATGTATTCACCAGCCTGCCATGACTGTGTCATTGCTGACGTTGGAAAATAAATATATTTCATATCTGGAGAAAAAAATGGGGACAGAGGGAAATTGCAAGATCTCTCTTCATCTATCAGGGTTTGCTAATGGCACTGAGGGGCTCTAGAAATAATCTGTGATAAAAGTAGTTTATTAATTTTTATGTTTTGTATAGGCGGTCACACGATGTAGACCTTGACGAATGCCTCCATCTCATCCATCCTCCATTTCAGGTAGTCCTTTGTATGGAAATTCTATGGTATTTTATTAAATTAACATAGCACCTCTGCTTCTACCCCTGTTGGTTGTAAGTTTGCAGTGATTGGTGTATTAAGTCGGTAGGTAGGGTGATCAACTGAGTGGAGGGCTGCCAATTTGATCCCCTGCTCCTGCATATTGAAGGTCCCTGAGCAAGACCCTAACCTCAAATTGCTCCTGACAAGCGAGTGGTCCTTGCAGGGCTATCTGGACTATCATTGTGTGAATGTGTGTATGCAGCGATTTGAGTGGTCTCCAGACTGGAAAAGCACACATCAATTGCTCTCTAAAGAACCAGCTGATGACACATCGGCAACACCAGAAGAGGTGGATGGTGCTATAACAGGAGCCTTTGAGAAAGATTTCCTATGCATACAGATCCCACATCATCTCTAGGCGCCCATATTTAATCCTTGTTCAAATGTTTGCAATCTTGTTGCAATGTTGTTTCACATTGAAAGGGATAAAAGGCAAGAAAAATAAGCCACAAATCAGAAACAGAGGCCCAGTGTTCTCAACCACCAGGTAAGACCAGAGTAGGTCTACTGTGATCACTGGCTTTTCGGGTAACCCTCACAAAACTCATCAGGAAGAAAAAGGCCAACAGAGTCAACTGAGTGTGAGGACGCTTCCCTGAGACTGAATGATTAAGTGCATAATGATCACCTTCTGAAGAAACCAAACTCTAATCAGCCTTTCTGCATCCGGACAGCCACTTCAGAGGTGGGCACTGAAGCAGTCTTGCTGCAGAGAGAACCAAGTCACCTCCAGTTTCACATTGGTGTGCCCTGAACAGTTACCCATCCACGGTGCGACTTGCTATGCCGAGGTGTTCTTCCATTTCCAGTTAAATAGCGTGACTTATCCTATTACAGGACGAGGTTCCAGAACCCTTCTGGTCACCACACCAAACTGTGGGCTAATGCCTTGAGGTTGTCTGGCTCCTTGAAGAAACAGCAAGACTTCTGTCCTATACTTTTTATTGCAAATTAATCAATAAATGTTACAGACAATATAGTAACCTCTGTTGGAATTGGGTTGGCCTCTAGAATTAGGCTTCCACTCATATGTTCTCTTGAGCAAAGGCGGAATACTTGGAGGAGCTCCTTTAATAGTGAAACTGTCGGCAAAGAGAAGAAACACACTCGTAGCAAGGTAGCTCCAGGAACTAAGGTGTTCCATTTGGATCTCCTAAAAGAAACACAGCATTTCTGAATATTCTGACCTTCCATGTATTCGGTTGGACTGGAGATTCAAGGAAAAAAAAGTGCCTTATGGGCACCGGACTCACAGAAGTTCTGCCTGCTGTGGGGGAAGTTTATTGTGACGAAATACCATTGTGCATTGACCTAGCTGAGGAATTTAAAGCAAATAAATTCAGGGATCACCAAGTGATTTCTTGCAGTGCAACCTTTTGAGTTTGAGGTACTTCACAGGAAGGAACAGAAAAAAACTGCGCTGTGACTGTGCAGGTCGCCTCTGGGATATGATTCAGAAATAGGGAAAATGTCAGAAGTGCCCAGTGCCCTCCAAATATAAACACATTGACAAACCCTTTCACTAATTTAACTTCAATATTTACACATATTTGGAAATAATTACACCCAGAACAATATCTGTATCTCTGTATCTAACCTATAAAATTAGGAGTTTGCAGCTAGATGTATTTGTATTGCTGATGACTTTGTCTTTTCATTAACTCCTTAAATTCATTTATATTTTTTCAATATTAATCTGCACTGTATATAATGTTACAGTTGCACTGCTGTGACAACAAACATAAGTCTTAGTATTGCTAACAAGCTTTAAAGACATTTTTGTTCATCTGAACTAACCTAACCTAAGCTCAGTCATCATCTAGAGGTAGGGTAGGTTAGTTTTGTTCAAATCCCAGGCCTGTCACAAACAAAGCTCAAATCTGACCTGTTCATTTGTTAAGCTATTACAACTGACTTCAGCACAGCATTTATGTGCTCTGGGTGGACTTGACCCTCTAGAGACAAGAGACAATCCATGAGTGGAAACATGCTTACACATCTCCCTATTCACACTTGAGCAAAAATATGGATGTTGCGTCTGGACAAAGAGAAAATGGCACTGGTACATTTTTTTTGTGAGACAACAATAACCACTATAAATGAGTGACAAAAAAAGAGGAGAGAGAGAGAAAGAGAGAATTTACACCCACGAAGCAGCAAGAAAGAGAAATGTAGTCAGAGGTACATAGTGCCACACTGCCCTCTGTAGACTAAAGCGTAGAACAAGACCTCAGAAAACATCCAGCCTGCCCGAACAACAAAGCTTGTGTATCTCACATCCTGCAAACATTTGGAGACACTTAACATAAACGCCTCAGTCATGTAATTTTGTTCTCTCCACAACCTTTGGATAGTTTTAAGACAAGAACATTCATGCACCATTTATTTATTTTTTGTAGTTTTCTCCTTTGCAGCGATTAATTGCCTTATCTGTTTTGATATGTAAAGGGTCAAATCTGCTGGTTACCCGTTAGATATAGAACCAAATTTATATAATTGTTCAGTACCGGTCAACTAACTGTCAAACATAACGGTGCATCGAAAACCACAGCCTACGGTCAATCATTATTCAGAGCCATTCTAATGCAGCATTAACAGGAAGAGAGAGAGCATTGACTGTGACATTGAAATATCTCAATACTGACTGACGCCTGTATCAGCAAGAAGAGATTGGAAGAGATTAGTTTTCTGCATCATCTAAACAAGCGTCAGCCAATGACAAATGACCACATTGAAACTATGGTAAAAGCAATAATCCATGCACGTCTGTGCCGCTTGCACAGATGCACTGCGACGGTTGTAGATCAGTACACCAGTTTGCTGAACGGTTGAACAAACAACATCAAACTGAGCACAGCCCATTTTTATACAGTTTTACGGCTGTAATGCTTAAGGCGCATTTTACAACTTGTCCAATAAACCAAACTGCTGCCACACTCAGTGTGATGTTGCATGCAAATTAGTGGCAGACTCAGACCCAGCGGGGAGATAACACCAGGTAGGTGTAATGTAACATGTGTAGCAAGGCAGCTTGTCCTTGGGGCGGATCGTGTAGTGTGGCAGCTTATGTCTAAATGTACATACATCAGTAAACGCAGTCGTGTAAAATATCCACGAGATGACGTTTCCATGCCTGCCTCAAACTAAACAAATTAGTCAATCACCGTGTCTACGCCTACTCCCTCTCTCCACAGGTACGTTGCCATGGCAGCAACACGTTTATCACTCAGCAGCAAAGAGAGGAACATAAATAAAACACATGGCTCACCAGTGTTTGCTTTTTATGACAAACGGTGTCTCTTATCTAGTTGATTGGTAGCATTTAAGTGCCATGACAGCATGAGAAGCAGCATAAAGAGTGTTCCTGTGTTTTTACTTCTTAAGATCTGCCACATCCCTTTGCTTACGTCCAAGTCAATGTCATTACAAAGGAAAAAACACAATGTGAGTGGTGTCGTTTGGACTACACAAGCGGATGAGGGCTGGTGGATTAATCATGAATTTCTTTCTTCTTGGGAAAGTGCACCCACAGTATGCTTCAAAATATCCTTTTCCATTTACTTTTGTCAGGCCTTCCCCACCTTCCACTTACATCTTCTGAAATTGATCTTTCATCTGAGTGCACAGTGTGTGTGAATTTGAGGAGGGTGATGGAGAAGGTTTCAGCAACGAGTATAAAAAAAAAGCGAATGATGGAAGGATGAGGACTGGGGAAAAGTGACAGAATGCTAAAGCTGCTAGTGGCAGCAGTCGTGCTTGTGGTGAGCATGACTTTGATGGGAGAAGAGTTGCAAGGGGAATAGAGTTAATTTCACAAAAGGCTGCACTATGAGAGGAGAGGGAGAGTGTGTGTGTAGATGTGTGTATTTTACACACACGCCTGCAATTACCCCACTACACGCACATAAAAGTGAAAATGATCCAATTTTAGAAGGTGAGAGAGAGACTATAAAGCAGGGAGGTGTGAAAAGATAAACCACAAGTTAAAAAAGAAGGGAATAATGTGTGCATTTGTCCATCTGTAAATTATTATCAATGAGTGACAAGGAGAAAAAAAACAAAAACAAAAACAAAAAACGCACTGCACCAGTGATCTTTCAAAAAATCTTCTGGTATAGACTATGACCTTCTGAAATGTCCTTCCAGCTATGGCTATGACACTCTACTTGCACACAAAATTAACCCTTTCAGCTAAACGAGTGCAATTAATGGGGTTTGTAATTGCGACGCTTAGTGGTGGTCCTAGAGCTGCAGCATGTTCATCCATTAGGTGGCACTGTAACCTTGTTAACAGATTGAAAGACAAACCTTAAAAAAGTAACTTTCATCAACGCATGAAAAATCACGTGCAAATAGAAACACAGGATTCAACTTTGTGTTGTCACACTACCTTCTAGCTCTCAGCATAGAAGCGGAAGATGCAAACAAGAAGGATGGCTAATTTTAAAAGCCTTGTATTGCATGTATAAAAACAAACAGCTCCCACTCCCTCCTGCACAAAGACAGCACTCCTGGATGTCGTCAGGAGATAGGGAAGGTGCATGGGAAGCAGACTACAACCTAAAGACTGATAGGTGAGGAAGAAAGGGAGCTTGGAAGCAAACATATGCATATTCTGGTAATATGCATGAACACTCTTACTTATGGCCTTTTCCACACCTCAGAATCGTACCGCGCTAATGGCTGAGGTGAACTCAGACTCAAGCCTAGTAGCAGTGCTGAGGTGCTGTTCTCTTCCTTCAACAGGGCCTTGAGGCACTGATAGGCTCAAACATTGCTTGACAACAAACAACAAAGAAGCCACTTTTTTTTTAAATTGCCCAGCTTAATCAAATCTGTGAATAAATACTTTTCTATTCTAATTGTAAACAACAATGGAATCCAAGACCTGGCTAACAGAGGATGTTCAGGCACTCATTGCCTTATGGTCAGAAGAACAATTTCTGATTTGAAGGGTTCGGCACGCACTAGGAGATTATTTCTGTCTACTAAATCAATACAAGCCAGTATTCCATTCAACATACACAGTAGGACGAGTAATTAAGCTTTAAAAGGAATTCAGACAGGATTCTGTTTGCACGGAAATCTTGACAACAAAAGGGTGACTGACCAGGACTTGGACTGTCCAAAATGTAGGTAGTTGATGCTGTACAGGTCCATGTCTTCAGTGTGCCACGCAAAGGTTGTCTTCCACATGCCAAAGTACAGGTAGGGAGTGTTGACGCCCTCAATGACGATCCCACACTCTTGCTCCACCATATCCAGCAGGGTGTTTAGATGGCCAATGTTCCATTCGCGAATGTCCTACAGAAAAACGACGTGAAATTTAATGGTATTATAGTATTGTGCTTTTGCTACTTTTACCACCAGATGGTGCTGTAGCCACAACAGAATGTGTCTGCCAGCTCCAACATTAGGATGGTATGGTCAGGAAGACCACCTTATGCTGGGTATGCTACGTCTTATGTGGACCTGCAAAGCCCTTTGAGACATTGTACGTGATAGTGGGCTGCACAAATAAACTTGACTTTACTTGTCCATGCAGGAAGTGAGAACAAATTTGAGGAAAAAAAATCTCTGCTACACACTACAAATGTATTTTCAATTCATCAAAGAATGCAATTCAAACTAAATTTAGGACATACTTGAATCTGACATACTGAACATTGCATTACATGATAAATTTGTTTAAAAATAACCACACACCAGTCTTATTTATTCAAATATAACTTCTCATGCTTATGAGCTATTAAATAAGTCACTTTTGATTAAGCAGTAATATCTACCAAATATTTGAACTTGCAATTAATCGTTAATATTCTTGTGGTTATTTGAAGAAACAGAATTCTAACCTCGTCATAGATTGAACCACTAACATCGGCACCATAAATGGGTGACACAAATGTCAGGTTTTTCCAGTACTTCCTCTCTAGATCATCAAAGTCTTTGTGGCGAGGTGTGCAGTACCTGTGAAGAGAACAGGTCAGGTAAGGTAAGCTGGTAGGAGGGACAGAAACAGGCTCTAGATTTACACATGTGGCCTAACAAAAGTATTGCAATACACATACACAGTTATTTAAATGTCACCATCAAACATTACCACTGTGCATTAATAACCAATTTTTAAACTGAAGCAGCATCCCATTGCCACTATGTTAAGTGCTAAATGGAAATTAATATATTTGTAATAACAGCTTCGCCTGTTACTATCAACAAGCTTTGACCCTGCATATTAATCAGAAGAATTTGTAAGAATTTCACTGGAGGTCCAGCTTACTTTTTGCTGTTGGCCAGCTTGCGGTACTCGCTCACAGTCATAGACTTCTTCTGGATGTTGTATTGGGTGAACAAACCCGACTGGCCAGTCACCACCTGCATAATGGGTGCTGGGATCACCATGTCCTCGATAGTGTCGTATGACCGCCGTGGCTTCCAGCCCTCTGGAGGAATCACCTGATGAAGGCAACGTATTAGCTTGATGTAAGTTGGTGTCTGAGTTCAGGTATCTACTTGTAATTGTGCATTTAATTTCCAAAGCAAGATGATTCTCTTGTCTGTGCATGGTTAAGTTAAAGTGGGCAGTGACTACTGTTGGATCTGAGACAATGGCCTCAGTAATTTGCAATTACAATTCCTTAAATTTGTGGGTGCAGATGAACGCTTTCCCAACCTTTGCAAGGCCAGCACGGTGAGCCCCTTGAGTCTCCATGTAGACTATGTACTTGGCAAAGTCTTTGAACTCCTCCACAGTGGGCCTGAAGGTCATTATCTTGCAGCTGGGGTTCTTGACACTTGCTGGTGCTGGTGGCAACGGAGAGACCGGGGTAAGCCCAGGGCCTGGAGTTTGCCCTGGGGCCATGTCTGGTCCAACAGGCTGAATGAGATCTGGACCACCATCAGGTTCTGGACTCACCACCATGTGAGGGGTTTCAGCTGTTGATGGCTGTGAGGAAACCTGATCTTGGGTAACACTGGAACTGAGAGCAGGATGTGGAGCGGGGGAAGAGTCTGAGGAAAAGGCCAGGGCAGGAGCCCGTGCCGTTTCCATTTGCGTGTCTGTAGCCATGAGGGAGTCCTTTTATGTTTGCAGGTAAACCTGGATCAGATGAAAAGAGGCATATAAAAATAGCATATCTTAAGACTTTATACAGGTATGTGGTTGTTGTTCCTTTTTGTAACATCATAAAAGAGCTCTGGCAAAGATTTCACAACTTTGTGGACTAGTTTGTTTTGTCCTTCCCCCTTTTACAACTTGACTAAAAAGACGAAACAGCTCACACGACACCACGTACAACACAACTTTAAATTTGGCAAAAGCTTTTTCAGTATACAAAATGGGCAATAACAGTAAAATATGCCTGACTTCCTTCTCATTTGAGAAGGTGAGATCGTAAAAAAACAGGAATAGATCGCTGGCTCACATTAACTATTGCTTCAGTAGCAGTCAACCTAGTGACTGGACAAACTAGTTCCACACTTACACGCTGACTCTTAACTGCTATAACTCAGGCAATATGCAACAAAGATTAACCTATTTGGCATGACAAAAATTCCTTTTGACAAAATCAAAAATATCATGTGACAGATGACATTTTATGTTTCTGGTAGGTTTCCATAGTGTAACTTTTCAGCAACATCATTTGACTTCCCCCTTATGGTTTTCACATCAGTAAACAAACCCTGAACACAGTTGCACTCATTATGGTTACTGAACAGCTGTCCCACATTTGCATGTGCATCTTAACTAACTTCCCTTTAAGACTAAAAATGTTGGAGTATTGACTTTAACCACTCACATGCCAAATGGAGAGGTAGCTTATTTTACCTTCCTCTTATCGTCTGCCTAATTTAGCTTTCCCTTCACTGCTGTTTTCCAAAAACAAATAAAAATCTGAATCAAATCACTGGCTTGAGTAAAATATTACTATTGAATAGAACTTTGCATTGAATGCAAGTTACAGTGATCTGCAGTCTAATTTGTACGCCCACATGAATAATGTTTTTTTTTAAATCATCTTGGTGCCGTTTTCTATGGAACTATTATATTTGCCTTTTTCTTATAAAATTGTATACCCTACCCTGGGAACAAATAGACTTTTCACTGAACATAGCAGACGGGGTATAGTAAATTATAATATATGGACACACTGACTTAAATATATCGTTGGTATTTTGACTATATGAAAAAGCACCATGTCACCGGCCATTGCGTTTTAACGGTTGACCTACGTCTCTTGATTTGCCAACACACTGGATAGGCTGATGTTTTACATTGCAAAACGCTCTAAAATATACTGCACGCACTGTCAAAGCTGACAGGCAGCAGTAATAGCAGAGGAGATGCTGAATGGAATGGCAAATTGAAACATGGTATTGAGTTCTGCATTTCCGAAGAGAGGTGATTTGGGTGTTTCGCAGTTCTTGCATCATGTTTGTTTCTTTCTCGGCTAACCTTCAGGGCACAAACATTAATCTCTCTTACTGCGTGATTAACTTATGGAATGAGACACGTAAGTTTCGTTGACACTACGGCTTTGTCTCAGACAAATTAACTCAAGAGAAAAGACAACGCATTTTGGAGGGAGCAATAACTTTGAAGAAATCTCAGAACAATAACAAAGTCCATTAAGGCAACGCAGCCTTGTTACTAGTAGTTATCCGAATATCATTCATTTCTACTAGCGTTTAGATTTTGAATGTGTAGGTTATATAGTTCAAAATAAAGGTTTAAGTTCAGACGACAACTGAATAAGGCCGCATTAAGGTTAAAAAGATTTGGCAGTTTAACAAGTCTGCAATGCCCTCCAGAAAATGTGTAGTTTGTGAGACACGAAAAAAAACACATTATGACACCTTTACATGACGACGAAGAACAGCTACATGGAGTGGACTCACGCATAGATTTCAGGAAATTAAACACTGAAAAAGAAATGAACCCAAGCCTAACCAATCAATTAATATCCTCGTGAAATGCATGATTGCCGCACTTCGTTCATAAATTTATGACTTCACAAAAAGAAAAAATGTAACAAAACTCGAGTCTAATGCAGACTAGAGGTGTCACATTAGCCTACGCTACACTAAGCTGCGTTATTTGTCGTAAATCTATTGAACATTGCAATTCAGCCCATCAACATGTAAGATTGGTTTGATGGATGATGGAATCTTCTCCGAGGTTACCTTTCTGTCAAGTTGACAGGCCGCAGCTGATGTAACTTTCAACAAAATTTTCAACAACCAAGTAGAGTTACTTCTGTCAAAATGTCTGCGTTTCAATAGATGGCTTCCGACGGATGGAGCCAAAAGATGTGAAGGCATCATATGTGTACTTAGTATACAGCCAATCCATAAAAATAAAAAAATAGACCTGCACAATCAGGCCAACTGAAATTGTGAAATGAAAATATGAAATTATCCATGTTCTGTGCTTTGGCACGGAAACACTTGTGAATACCAGCAACCAGCTCTCCATCAGCAAGCTCTTAGAACCGGAGGCACCGCTGTTACATCACTTGACTGCTGTCTCACGCGAGAAAAGGAAGACATGCTGGACTTCCTCAAAAATACTACAGCCACTGACGTCTAACTGATGTTGGGTCACAAAGAGCTTTAACATACACTTTATCAAGAAGAAACTTTTTGATGCATTAAAATATTGCGATTTTGAAACAACCAACAAAAAACAAAAAAAAAAAGAAGGTTTGTATGATTTCGGAATTTAGTATTTGTTGTTAATAAATAAAGCACATAAAACTGTGTGATGAACTAAGGTCACATTATATCCAAGATCAAATCAATTTTTCAGAATCAAGATATGCTGCTTTGGGGGAAAAAAAATCATAATACTAATATGTCAGATATACAAATTTATAGGTAATGGTGCTTTTGTTCACAAAAATGCAAATATTCACTTTTTTTCAATGGAATTCTATTATATATTGTCTCTGTATAATTGTTATTTAAAGTACTTAATGTAATGATAAACTTTCTGGTGAATTATTCTCTTTACTGTGAAAAAGTTGTTTCCCCATTAACTAATAAGCATTAAGTTTAAGGGGTAGCTGAAAAGGTATGGTGTTTACTAAACATTTGAGGCAATGATCTATCTCATTAAGTTGTGAAAAATAATAATAAAAATAAAATTCTCAGCTGACAAACCATTATAAGATTTGACTTACACTCCTCACGTACTGCATGTGGTCTAAAAAATGTTAATGAATGAAAGGTGACTGCAAATTAATTAGTAAGTGAGATATTGACGCTGCCAGGACTGGTCAAGACACAACAAACCCATTTTTATCATTTCACATTCACCACACATATGCGATATTATTTTTATTGTACCAGTACCAGTGTCTCCTCTACAGGTGTACAGGCCTAGTGGGCTGCCAGGCCAACAAGACCCCTGCCAAGCCAACAACAGGGCATAAAGATATTTTCATATGCCAAATATCGTCAAAAGTCCATTCATTCTGAAATATTCATTTACGTTTGGGATCCTCTGAGCTGCGCTGTTCTGAAACATGAGTCAGCCTTGCTATTTTCCCATATAACATTAGTTAACCAATCAATGCTTCTGTTGTTTGTTTTGACTTCCAATTTGAGGTAATCTTTGTTTGCAATAAGCGCAGCTTCTTCAGTCATCCTCTCTTTGTGATCGCTTTGTAAAACCAACTGAAAAAGTTGAGTCGTGCAAATGAATGACAAGAAACTCTGAGCGGGCACCCCACCTCTAAAAGCCACTTGCCAACATTTTCTTTGGGGTCACACTGAGTACACGTTTCACACATTATGTACCTGACTTGTGGCTATGCTTGGACAAAAAGATATCAGTGTATACACCTGTAAATATATTTGGAGGCAATGGAGGTCTGACAGTGCAAAATAAACAAGACTTGCACTTGTACAACCATGGAGTGCCACAGTATAGCCTGCAGGGAGCAACGCTTAAGTTTATACACAACTGTCATCCACTCCTTACAAACAGCCACAGGAGATTTGAGTTGTCAGCTTGAAGCTGATTTGAAACCCTTCAAAAACAAATTGCTTACAACCATGACAAGCAGCCAATAACAACAAGTAACCGCAGACACTGAGAGATATGAATCTTAACGATACAGAGAGGTTTCAAGCTAATGGTATGAGAGGAATAGTGAGAGAGTTCGAACTCTGCTGGAAATCATTCAGACACTATTCAGTGACTCAAACGTGAAAGTAACAATGGGAAACTGCGAGGACAAACATATAGTACTTTCGTTTTTATATTTGACAGTGATTCTTATAACACTGACGGAATACAGAACTTAATTTAAGCCTAAAGGATACTCTGTATGCAGGGCCCTGGATTGACTGAGGGTGGCGGGCCACATGACCCCCCAGCTGTCTATGTCAACAATAAGGGGCCTACACTGACCCTTTAACTCTGCCCTGATACCAGCGCACCAAGCTGGTCATCTTAAACGCAGTTGAGATGTGCACATCGATTTTATCAGTCAAACTCGATTCACGTGTAGTTTGTGGAGACAGAAACAGCACCGCTGCTCAATATCAACGCTTTAACGCCGCTGCTGCTGCTGTAGAAAACCGAAGCGTTAGCAACGTATCCAAACTGACAACGGACACGAAACCGAATGGTGAAAGCTGAATTTGTAATCGTGCACGTTTTTCCCAAAGACTCTTCAGTATAACTATAACCTACATGTAAACCAAAAAATGGTTAAACAAACCGACGCTTCGCCGTTTCGTAAAATATCGTCTAGCTAACACTCGTAACCCAGCCTGCAAGCTAGCTACTTCCATATCTGCATGTAAAAAAAAAAACAAAACACCGCGACGACACAGTTGCACACCGAAACAAAGGAGAAATCGCTTTTACCGCATGCATAAAATTGACAGTGACTGGTATTTTACCTCCTGCAGCAAAATACGGTTTGCGCCCTGCTTTCCTCTATTGATCTGTCTTCGTTTTGTACAATAAACTTCACTGGATCGATTATCTTCTAGCATTAGCTAGCTGTGCTTCCTCGGCCTCACGCCCACTTGAGAAGAAACGCTTGGTGATTGGTTGTCTGACGTACATGACATCAGTTTCATTGATCAAATGACATGATTGGCTGATTCGGTTATGGACACCCAGATACACCAATCATAACGACGCTGACCATTGTCCCCGATGCTGGTTCCTATCGAGGTGACGCAGAGGCAAGCACGTAGACGTTGCCGTATATGATGGAGGATATTGGCTGTGTTGCGCCTTACACACGAAATGCCGAAAGGACATTCAGTATGTCAGTTAGTTGGTGAACACACATCTTGACAATTTTCTCTCAATTCTATACCAGTATAACTCGCCGTTGCTCAAAATAGATTTGTTGTTCACTTGTTCGAGCTCCTTCACATAACATTAACAGAGCACTGCGATAGGCTATGTGAAATAACCGCAATATTGGGCCGAGCAAGTACAACTGCCCAAGTCAGACGCGCATTGTGACATTAATGCCTGTACATTGGCGAATGGCTGAGCATTTGTACTGCATGCTCAGAGATACATTATAAGCCAATTTTACGGTCAGGTGATTGATCATAGGCAGGTGTCACCCATATCATACACAAAGCGCCCCTCCCAATAACTAATGAATGAAGACAACTTATTTTCAATTTTTATTGTATAAAAGTCAAAATGTATTGACAGCTCTTGCACAAAACGTGCAAACACTAGGACTACATGTAAAACTACAATGGGCTAAGAAATATACAATTGAAGAAAATATACATTTTCCAGTCTATGCAAATTTGTGTAAATATTTGAGGTATCACTAGTATCTGCAGCCACTGGCATTCATTTTACATACAGAGGGGGCTTTCAGATACTGATCCTTGCAGTGTTTGTCCATCAAAATTTAAGTGCCTGCATCAGGATGTAAATTCAACATGAAAATATTCAAAACACTGAAGAAAAAAAAATTCAACATTCCAACATTTCCTGTACATAATTCTGATTTTCAAGAAAGTCAGTGACAACGGAGCTGAATGAGACAAGAATCAGACTGAACAGCCCCCACCATAAAAAGGCAATAATGTATTATGAAACATAAAAATTTAAATTGTTTTAGCAAAGAGTAAAAAGTTTCTAGGATCAAATATGTTTGAGGGTCAGGGTACGAGTTCTACGGAGCTAGATAGACAGCAGGTCTACAGTACTCGTTAGAAAAATTTCTTTGGATATTCACAGATTTGAAGCCCTTTTCTTAGATAAGTGGAGATAAGGCAAACACACCAAAAAGATAATCCAAGTCTGAACTGGAGAGTAAAACGACCTTAATTTCAAAATGAATATTTTAGTTGCTATAAAAACATAGCAAAACATCTAAACTAGCTTCTTATGTACTACTAAAAAAAAATAATAATCACACAATCAAATAGCTTAAAAGGGAATATATGCATTACAGAAACCACCTCAAGTCTGATGACACCTCTCCCTGACTCGACACTTGATTCAGCCCCTGCACCGGCTCTCCCGGGACATCTGGTCTCAAATACACTATGAAGTAGCTTGTGATTCACAAAGGCAACGGTTATTTAAAAGTAAAACACAAGCAAATGCAGAACTGTTGTGGTCGCTTGTAACCTCAGTGCAGCTTGATTCTTCTGATCGTGTCAGGGCTAACAAACCATACGGGTGCTGCATCCTTAAAGTTAAATCTGAAGACTGTGGAATCATGCTCTCATCTTTAGTTTTTGTGCAATGCACATGAAAACTTTACAAGATCCGGGGAGTGGGTAAAAATGTATAAACAAACTTTTCATATCAGATATAGACACAAAGCAAAGTGATCTGAACATACCACCTACATAAACATATTAACAACTGTACTGAAACGACCAATTCAACCAATATAACGAGCAGGTCAAATCCATTACCAAAACTCCTGTACAACAGAGTCTCAAACGAGCTTGGTACTCAATTTTCTCACAAATCAAAAATTTGACTTGGTTATTGAAGAGTGCCGGGTTTAGACATGGAGACATTTAGTCAAAATTAACAACTATGTTTACATTATGGACAATATTAGCTGTGCGTTTGTTAATGGAACACAATGCAACTGTGGAAAGAGGTAAGGATTGAAGGTATTAATGGAGTAATGGTGCAGACAGAACAACGGAATTTTCAATCAACTCACTATGCAACATGGCAGTTCCAGAAGAGTAACGGGTGGCATTTAACTCCACAAAAATGTATTTTATAATCATAAAAATATATTAAGAGAAATTGATTCTTTATTGCCTCTACTGAAAATTCCCCTTACAGTTCATGACGTTTCCTCCTCAGGTTAACTTGGCAGAATAAGTGATCATCGCCCATTGCTATATCCTGGGAAAAACTGATTTAGGATGGCTTGCAAGGATTTGTTGGTGATCATAGAGTAGTTTTTGCCCAGGTCGTGCCTGCAGGCTGGGCAGGTGTACACTTCTGCCTTAAAGGACCGCTGAAGGCATTCCTGAAAAACATAAATGAAAAAAAAATAGAATACAGTGAGTTAAGTTGAAGCAGCTCTGACATTTGCATTTTATTTTTTATTTCTGAAGCCATCGTGGCTTGCACAGCTTTGAGAAAATTGAAAATCCACAAATTGTACTGGTGTTAATAAAACAATCTTTCAATGGCTTGCAAACTTTACTTTTGCAGATGAAGTTTGAGTTTCCTCTAATTCTTACACTTGTTGAGTCCATCATTCAACACAAATCAAAAACAATTACAAACAAAAAAAAAAACTACTCTTCATAGTTTCCAGACACCGGGACACCAAATGCAGTGAAATAGATCCTTACCCTGCAGACATTGTGTTGGCACTCTGTGGTGATTGGCTGATAGACCACTTCTTGGCAGCAAATACAGAGGAACACTTCTTCAACTTTGTTCAAAAATTTCTGCAGAAACACAAACAGGATTAAATATTTTAAAACAAGACACTTCTTGACTAAAGTAATATTTAATAAGTAGCTCACCATCCATCCATCCACTCTCTAACCCACATAATCCTAGTCATGGTCACAGTGGCAACAGGGCAAACAAAATAGCCCAAATGTCCCTTCCCCAGCAACTTCCACTAGCCTTTGCTTGGGTATAATCAGATGTAATCTCTCCAAAGAGTTCTGGTATGCCCCAGGTTGTCTTCCCAGGTGGACGTGCCTGGTATGTCTCCTAAGGGAGGCATCCTTACAAGACGCCCGAACCACCTCAACTGGCTTGTCTATGTGGAGGAGCAGTAGCTCTACTCAGAGGTCCTCCTGCATCAGAGCTTCTCATCCGCTCACCGAGAGTGAGCCCCTCCCATTTCAGCTGCAATCGCATTCTTACAGTCACCACCCATAGCTCTTAACCATAAATGAGGGTGGGGGACGAATACTTACTGGTAAATTCTTTCATCACCAACACGATTTAATAAAAAGAAATATGTACGTCACACTAATCACTCACAAAACCAGGCACATGGTAGATGCACCCTCCAAGGGTTGAGATGAAGATTAAGCAGTTGCAAAGTATTTTCAACGCCAGAAAGATGAGCAGAACATATTCATACACTTAAATACAGATATGACCGCACATGGTTGGAAATGTTTTTCTGTGGCCATGGACTATGGTATAATTGAACTTCAAAAAAAAAAAAAGAAAAGATTTTGCATTTATTTAAGCTGTTAATACTATTGCTGCTAATTGTTACTAGCTGTAGTAGTTGTACACACACTCATTATACTAAGTATATGGAAACCAAAGCACAGCCATCCTTACCGGTCCAAGTGACAGAGACTCCAAGGCTTCATCCCATAGCTTCTTGTTTGACTCGTCACTTTTAATGAGGGCTTTCTGCTCCCTGTTAAGCTTGTAAACCTCCACTTTCATTTTCTTAGGAGTAGTTTTAGCTGGTGAGGACTTGGCTGATTCTGGAAGATAAGAACCGATAGTCATTCACTACCCTAAATGACAAAGCAATTTCTTTATAAACCCCTGACATTCACAGAAACAACTTGAGCTGGAAAAAGTTAACATAAAATAAACTGAGCCACTAACCGTTGCCCTGAGATTTTCTTTTCCTCTTTCCCTTGCTGGGGGTCCCCTCCACCTCCTCCTCTTCACTTTTGTTTTCTTTCTCCTTCTCCTTTGCTGCCTGTGCTTCCAAATAGCCTTCAGGATACTGGAATGACAAGATATAAAAGTTGATTTTAGAGGGATTTTTATTAAAATCACAAAAGTGGGTAAAATAGTACTGTGCAGTTCCACCAAGCCTCCATTTTATACGGAAAGTCTGTAAGCAACACATCAATAGAGTACAGCAATTCATACATCGCCAACAACGTACCAGACCAAGAAGAAAATCCTTCCAGAGATGTATTGTGAAAGACGGTGTTTACCTGCATGGTCAGACCAAGCTTCTTGATGCGCTCCTTGCCATCTCTGGTCCATGGGGCTGGCTCGTCATCATCACGCTTCAGCATATAGCGCCAGACCAAGAAACCTGATTTACCTTTCTCCGGCCAGTATTTTACCACCTAGAAAATAAGATCAGGCCGATTACATTACACCGCAAACGGAAGCTGAGGATCTTCTACATAAAAGGGTTTTCTTCTATTATATATACCCATTTATTCGACCAATTTACCTTATAGATTCCATCATATCTATTTCCGTCTTCAGGGCAGTATTTACTGTGCTTGCGACCCTTGCAGCTCCGAATCACCCTGACTGGTTTTCCTGCCTTCCAGGTCTTAGCTTCGGCTCCATTTTTGTCATTGACAGTGGCATTGCAGTTAAGAGCCAGTGCCCTGTAATGACCAGAGCAAAATAATCAAACATCCAAATAAATTACCGATCAATGAGCCCAGTCGTTAACTGCATGTCAACGGTAGAATTGAGACGCACAACTTCAGTCCAGCTCCAATATCAACATGTTAGAATAGAAAAGGCTATTCGAACATGGTGTCATGTTAGTGTCATACCTGTTCATGTTTGTAAGTTTCTGATCACATGACTGCTCAGCAGTCCTCTTGTTTCCAGACAGATCTCGCCCTCCAGAGCCAGTGTAAGTGAATTCGTTTCCATCATCCTTAAAACGTACAGATGAGTAACAGCAGTGTGAATGTATAAATCATCATGTATAAAAACTATGAGAAGATATGGTAGAAAACTAATATTTCTTTGGTCACAAACAGAAATAGTTGGACTTCAAATGGCAATACCACTCAAAAGATGGATACCAACATAAGCATGAGAATATTTCAGAATGAATGAATGAATCATTTACAATGTCTTCAGTTGCACCAATAACTGATATAGGTTTTAGTTGGAATCAAACCTTTGAATTATGCCTAATTATTATTAGGATGATTCTGACCATGGTCTTGATCTTTCAACAACAATATTAATATTTAAGAAAAAAAAAACATACCACATCGTCCTCATATCCTCCTGCAAGGACCAAAGAGTAGGCACCATCAGTGCTCCTGCCATGAATTCCAGCTACATGTGGCCTGTGGACACCAGATTCACTGACCTATACAAAAAATTTAAAGCAAACACCAACAGTTACGTGAAATTGATAATGGTACATTAAACACTTGTGTTGCATTAAAGCTAAATATGAAAACATTGTATTTGTGGGTCACAAGTTTTCAATAAACACATGTTCAGTCAAAATACACTAACCTGCACTCTGAATTTCCACTGGGAGCCAACCGGGACGCCAGGGATTGGGCCATAATGGTTGGACGGGACAATGGTGCACTGTTTTGTTCGACCAACACAGGCCATTCCCTGGAAAAGTATACAATTAGTATTTGAAGATTATTGTATGTTTAAAATCAATTATCCTGGATTCTCAAATCTATTCTGAAATATTCAATAGCTTATGTAATGAGTATTAAGTACATCTTTTATGAGAAACACAGAAAATCCATGCAGAGCATAAAAAAATAAATTAAAAAAAGTTAAAAAATTAACCTCACCTTGCCCCAGTCCCTCTGGCTGGAGGAGCTCGCAGATGCCATCTTTGCTTTCTTCTTGCTTTCCTTCAGCTTCTCTCCGGCCAGCACAACCTCACTGGCATCATTACGGCAACCTGGACAATACCTGAAACAGTAAGTGAAAGAAATGTCACCAATCAAGTACAACAGCACCAATGATCATCCATTTGGTGACTCCATTATACATTTTCAATCAGTGGAAACGACCACTGTTATTTACGTTAAATAAACAGAGGACAATATTGTGACCTGTGGGTGTCAGGATACTGATTCCAGCACTTAAAATGTTTTAACTACTTTAAAGTTAGAATAGAAGTGAAGTAATTTTGAAATGAGGCATTTCAATGGCAATAGTGCATAGTACCAACAGATGAAAAACCCACAAAAATATACTTGGGATCCAAAACAACTATAAAATAGGCTTTACAGTTAAAGACCTCAATGTCAATTGATCAACTTTTGATTCCATGTGATCAGGTCTGCAATGTCTATTAAATGTACATGGAGGTTTGTGTGCGTCTCTACTGACCAGTCCTCATCCTCTGGGATGGAGGTGAGTGGGGGGTCCAGGCAATACATGTGATAAGCCATGTCACACTCATCACACAGCAGTTGCTTGTCAGGATCTTGTTTGATGCCACAGATATGGCAGTTACACCAGCGGCAGTTTTTATTGGGGTTGTCTTTGCAGTGCTTGCACTCAGGTCCATTTGATCCTGGATACAGACACATCTTTATAGCACAACATACCACAAAACATACAACAAAAAATTAAATCATCGTCAAATAAGCCTACTTTTTAGGGGACTGTCAGATCCAACAGTGGCCCCATTAAGAGATCCAGGCTCTTCGATCTTATAGATCTCCGTCAGGAACATGATCCTGCAGTCATTCAGAGAATCTCCAGCATCGCTACAAAGAAACAGGAACAAACTGTAAACCTTGGTATAATGGGATGCATATTGACTACTAAAATTTGACTTGTGACAACCTGTGAGTGACGACAATGCTACATGTACAAATATGAAGCCTCTCACCCAAGGATGATCTTGGCGTGAATCTCTCGCGCAGTGCGCGTCTCCCGCTTCTTCTGGATCTCTGCATCGTACCAGTAGCCACGCTCCTTGGGCTCATCGGGATTGTAGTTGACCATAACAATCATTCCTGGCTCCAACTGGTGCCACTGGTACACCGTACGGGCCCGGGGACGAACATCTTTTGCCAGCAGCTGCACCACGCCATTCTCTGGGTAGCTGCGATAGTTAAACAGCACACCTTAATCAGTAGACTGCACAGAGAAAAGCCACATACCACCACAGGTGTTTCCTACAACCGTGTCTGGAAGGCTTGCAGCTAAGAGTTTAACAGCGTGTATGCATGGTGTGGACTAACGGGCGCAGTTACACCACTACACCATTAGGTTGGATGTTCCCCTGGCTCTAACACATTTATAAGCGCAACAGTGCAATAGCACTTTTCAGGGAGGTGGATCTGAACAAGACAAGATATGTATATTCAGCCTAGCACAGGGAAATGGCATCCTACTTTCAAATGCAAACGTGACTAATGAGCAGTTGACCAACGAAAATATATACGTTATAGTCCATAAATTAAAAACTGCTGAGAGACAGAAAGTTCCACAAATACAGTTCTTACTCTTCATATTTCACATGGTAGACACTCTCCTCCTTAACTGGCTTTTCCTCAGCAGCCTCCTCTTCCTCTTCTGCAGGTGATTTGGATGTTTTGGTAACATTCACAATCTGGGCTTCAAACCAAGCACCCATATTCAAGTCTCTGGCATCCACAAACTCATTGATCTTCAAAACACAGAAAGGCGAACATATTTAAAACAATGGAGCGTGTACACCCACAACCACCAACCCCAAGAACCAACACAGTTAATAAAAACAGCCTATGAACAGCCCTCAATTATCTTCTTTAAGGACTCTATAGGCTTAGCCCCTCACCTTGTAAAATCCAAATCCCACATCGATCAGCTCTGGGGTACTGGTCTGGGCTGAGGTGCTGGCAGGCTGACCCTCTACCTCACCATGAGTGGAGCTCTTGTCCGATTCACTCTGAGCTGAACCACAGCCCGAGTCTGAGTCGGAGAGTTCAGCCTCTTTGTCTTTGCTTTTGACCACATCAGCTGGCATGGGCTGCCTAACAAGCAGCTGAACAATGTCATTCAGGCCAACATTGTAATCAAATATAGTGTGGCCATCCTCCATCTAAAATAAAATAAAAATGTCAACATGGATGAAGCACAAATCTGATTACTCTATTACTCTCAAAATGCAAGAGCTATTCTTTGAATTTCAAATTAACATGCCATGGAAAATGTCACAGGCAGCCATTGTTTTACTATGTTACCTCACCTGTTTTCCCCGGTAGAACAGCCTTTGTCTCTCTGGTTCCACCTTGAAGAGTTCTGCGATTTTTAGACGCAACTCATCCACCTTTGTGAGCTTGGACAGGGAATCCACCCGGTGGGTTTCCTTCCCATCCATTGTCCGCACCTGAATCCACATTGCAGCTGCCCTGTTGTGAATATTCAAACACGACACATTATCGTTACAATTCTCTAGGGATGTGGCTGTGCACACAAAATTTTACACATATAGGAAAGAAAAGACACAAAACAGGTTTCCTTGTTTTTAAAAACGTGCTTAAATTGGCACCCTATTTGGAACTCTACCAGAACAGTCACCCAGTGGGGCCTTATCTTCAGGAGTTGTTTTGGTTGGCCATGTTTTGCCTGAACAAAAGTCATGCAAGGTTGTTATGCTAACATGAAGCCAATGACAGACCAAAAAAAAAAAACCTTTACAGTCCAACCCCACATGATATAATACCTCAACAATACAACAAAATGTAGTCTGTTGACATTAACATGTAAATTTAATTAATTTAGCAAAGGTAATGGCAGAGGGAAGCACTAAATAGACAAGATCAGTAATTTTATTCCTACACTGGTTGACCAAGACACACAGCTCATCTCCATCGTTGATGACTACAAGATGCTTTGCAGAAATAAAATGCCTCCAGGTTCGCGCCGCTTTAATAATTATTATTTGTATAGCCCCCCGCCCACCGACAACAATGAAAATGTCTGTGTACACGTATTGGGATTTTTCAAAATTTTCACATCTGCACAGTCATCTACCCAAGTTTACAACAAAAAACAGGCTATGATTTCACATTCAAGCTCCATGTATTAATACAGAAACCTGTCTTGTCAGACGTGTCCCAGTTTTTTTTAAATTCATGAACAATTGTATTACAAAATCAATGGTGTTTAGCCAAACAAATTTTAATAAAAAAAATACTAACAAATATTACGAAAAAAATATTTATTGAACACTGTAAATATAAGGAATATTGTGTAACCACAAGCGAAAATGCCGCTTTCCCTTCCAATATCAATTGCTCTGTGAAAAACGAACTCCTGCCGATTATCTTCTCCAGATCAATAGCATAAAGAAACTTTTCACTGACCGCTTCACAACAGCACTAGAGCTACTTCCATTGTGCTGCCCTCAGCACTGTGCTGTCATTTTTGGCAGATTATGAGAAGGAGGGAACAAGCTGATTTAAATACAGTGCGGGAAACTGAGCAGCAAGCCACGCCCAGTCCTTTTTAAAGCAACAACGTCCGGACGCGAGGGAGCGCTATCAAACAATGTGGCTTCTTCCTCTGACAATAAGACACACTGCATTGCTACCTATTAAATAGGTTATAAACATGAAATATGACGCGGAAACTGTAGTGCGCCGACAAGGGGTGCAGTTTGCTCTCGTTACCTTCTGAGTGGCGGCTCGGTGACTGGTTCGCTATACTTTACGCTCTCAGCTGAGGTCAACCCAGCTGGCTCCTAATACACCGAACACCCTTTAACAAAATCCTGTGAGCAATATTACACAAAACCTGCTGTTTGCATTTAGGATTCGTTAATTACGCGACCCCTTCCATTGCGCCGAGTCTCAGTGACCAGCATAAGATACGAGCTGACACGGAAACGAGCGTAGGTGCTCGTTTGTTGTTGTTGTTGGCATATTTATGCGGTTTTTTGAAAAAAAACGAAGTCGCGAATATGATTCAAATCATATCTTATGTTGCAGAAATTATATGTATGAGATAAAAACAACACTAGCTGACAGCTTGTAACAAGTTTATTAACCCTCCATAATAATGCTGACAGCAAACCACGTTACAGTCTACAGAGGCACATTGGCTGCTAATCCACGCTAAAACAATGAAACAAAGTATATTTAAAAACCACGAAATAGTTCAGTTAAAAATGAAACCCAATACATTCATCTTCATTAGCTTGTTAACCTGATGCAGTAAACCAGCTGGAAAGGATGTTAGTACTTTGTCAAGTTAGCTAGTAAGCTAGCAAGGGGAGAATAGGTATCAATGAGCGTATTTTGTAAAAGTGTGTTAGTAAAAAAAATAACAAGTTCCATACCTGATTAATCTTCCAAATGCAAACAAAGAATTTTCGTAGAAGCAGTTGCGCGCTAATTTCCCACAAACAACTTCTTCTAAGGGTTTGCGCGAACAAATCTTTGCCTTGTTGGACACTGGATCAATGAGTTATTCTTCAAGACTTTCATTCCCCGCCTGCTATAAAAAATCCATGGTTCTCCATAGGCTGCTTCGCAAACAACATAGACAGCTGATAGGTTAGAAAGGCTGCCAATCTCAGATGTGACCGGAGCTTACTTTCAGCGCGCGAAACGACGCTCTCGTGGGTGCAGCTTGCATCCGATTCATTATCGCGAGATTATGTTCCCCTAACCGCTAACCCAGAAAGACAGATGGCGTGGTGATTCTGGTAAACAAGTTCTTTAGTATCGGTGTTTATCGTACCTGAACGCCGTCTGCGCCAGCAAATTATCGCATAAATGCAGTTTAGTGAATACGGGGTGACCGCCGACAGAAGATGACTGAAAAAACAGCTTTTTGAATGAGCGGGCATCTTCAGAAGACACTTTGTTTCTGTGTGGGTGTGCGTGTGTCTTGCTCTGCTTTAGATTTATGGTTTAGGTGTCCCAATGGTAAAACTAAATTCTGCTCTTTTAACTCACTACATTTTTCCTCCCATAATTGCAGTGTTCAAATACAAAACAGATTCACAATGCATTTTTGTCAGCCACACTCAGAAACAGGAATTCATCTCAGAGTGTTGTGGACATTGAACAAGCAAAACATAATAAATATACTCAGCTCATACTTGAATTATATTACTAGAAATGATCTAGCCAATCTCTCCCTATACTCATGTATCCTGTGCAGTGAGTCAGGTTGGGGCCTATCCAAGGGTACATCCTGAACAGAATGCCAATCTAGCACAGAGGTAATACAGACAGGCAGTCAGTCGTCCACAATTCTGTCTGGAGCATTGGTCACCAAGAACAAACGTTACATAAAAGCAGTCCACGTCTGTGTTGTTTTAAACCAATTTTATAACATATTTGCCAACAGCTCATCTTACTTCTATTTTTTCTTAAAAAATCATTAGCAGCAGGGCACAACTATTAAAAGAGGATGTTCAAGATGCTCTTGTGCTATAACACCTAGGGCAAGGACGGTTATGACCCTGTACATTTTTAATAATAACAATTACATCTGTGTTCTTTGCTAGATCCCTTACAGCACACGATCATAACCTGTGTAAGCAGGTCCTGAAATATGTGGTGACATACAATATTTCTGTTTGGAATTGAATATAAGAAGGTATATAGACACAATCATCACATTTATTAAAACATAGAATATATTAAAGATGCTCTAGTTAACGTGTAAAAGTCATGTATGAGGATCCAACACATTGGGGGTTTGATAATTTTTTAATGTCACATTGTGTTCCTTTTTTTAAAAATCTATTGTATATGTTGTCCATGTTTATTGCTACCCGTAAATGCCAAGGAGGAAGGACCAAAATTTGCACAAACAGAGCATTCAACTTGAAGCTGCTGAATAAAGAAATCTGATAGGATTTTTATAGTCCTGTTTGGACTCAGGAATGACAATTCAGAAAGAGTAGACCCATGATCAGATTCAGATCAACATGTTGGAAAAAAAATCACTTTACAAAGGAAATTGCTGATCTCTCACAAAATTCTCTGTTTACTATTTTTCTGCCCTGTTTTGCCCCCTGAGAGTGCACACATCCTGTGTTTCTCCTGCACTTCTCCACACTGGTTAATACATACAAGATGGATGAGCGAGGTCAAACTCCGAGACACAGAGACAAAAAGAGAAAAGAGGGAGGAAGACAATGACAGACAAACACAGTGACGGGAAATGGTTTTAGGACTCAAGACCATATTCTTTCTGTCTTTCTTGCTCTGACTCTCTACCACTGCTTGAATAAATACATCAACACATTAGTGAAAGGTCACCAATGGTCGGCGTAAACTCCCCTTAAAATCCCCTTTCCGACATAGTAAAGGTGACAGAGTATGTAGAAAACCGACATGTGAAGTACAGTTTGTCATCTTCACGAGGTCTCGAGTGTGGCTGGGCCAGGGCAGAGTGGCTTGACAGGGACAGAACAGCACTGAGAGCCCAAGGAGGATGACAGGACATGGACACGACAGGACAAGTCATCCAGGAAATCCTTTTGCAGCTTTGTTATGGCTTGAGAAAGCACAGCGGGTAGCAACTTCATACTAAGAAGGATGGAGTCCAGTTTCTCTTCCAGAGAAACAATCCTTTTGTCCAGCTCTTCGCTTCGATGCTGTAGCTCAGACACTAGATCATACATCATGTTCTGAGTCTGGAGAGAGGCATAGAGGACAATAACTAGAGTAATATAACGACTGTTGAAGGTCTGTTAAACTTGACTTGGTGCTTGGAAGATTCAACTCACTCTTCTTGCTGGTAAAGACTCAAGATTTTGATGAGGCATTGTACTTTATTATGGATCAAAAGATGCAACTGAAATGCGCATTGTAACAGCCACAGGTGTATATTAACATGCAGGCAATTTTTTCTTGCAATTTTGTAAATTAGCACTTCAGCTGTATCTTTGACTAGTCCATATACAGTTCCTTTAAGGTGTAAAGCAAGAGCAAAAACATTTTCTCTTAAGTCAATAAAATTGGAATTTGACATAAGAGAAAAGAAAAAAAAGAGTCAGAAAGGCACTATTAGGTTTTTAAAAATGTCATATACAAACCTTTGCGAGATCTGCAACTGTATTTGCCTGGTCGGTTAGTTTCCTTTGCTCCATTTTGACTCTCCGTAGTCTGAAAAAGTTCAAACCAGAGCCACTTTTAAGCTGAGGCACAGTTTGTTCACGGAAGAACTTCAATAATTATCCTTGCCATGATCTTACATGCCACACTAGTACCTACTGATGAATGGCCTGCAGGAATTTACGCTGGTGGTGGCGCACTCTGGCATGATCGATCTTCTTGACCAGTTTGGTATTTTTGTAAATGAGCCACGTCTCCCTCAACACGTTGGCTGCCGTGTTTTTTACCTGAGGATATGTTGAATCCCCAGTTAAGGATGTAATAGATGATAACAAATGGGTTATGGTTGGTTGTTGAAATAAAAATCCTTCATATCTTCCTCTCTGCATACCTGGTTAATTTGGTAATCCTACTGGCTAGACAGTTACTGTTAATAATCCCACTGCAAATATATATAGTGGATTTGTGTATCCGAATGACCTTTTTGTACAGCTGAGTATCCATCATGAAGTTGTGCACATGCTTCTCGGCTCTGGTGAGTTCAGACTTTCTGGCAACAACGGCAACGACTAAGGCTGTGCAGCCAGCTCCCTTGAAGAGAAGAGCAGAGGTTAAAGTCATGGTGGTGTGGTGACAAGCATCAGTTTTCATCTGTTGAGCAGATTATTGCTCATTGTTACATAAAAAAATACATGAAAAATAATGACATCAGTTATAAGAATTTATAAGACTGACATAAGTGAAATTGATTGATCTAATGTCATTTACGAACTTCAGTTTGCTTAAAAAGGGCGATAAACCAGCTTTAAAGTTGACTTTGCACATGATTCAACCGCACGTCACATCTCACCATGATTCCTGTTAAGAGGCAAACTCCCTTCCCACAGTAGGTGTGTGGAACCATGTCACCATAGCCAATGGACAAGAAGGTGATGGAGATCAGCCACATTGCTCCAAGGAAGGTACTGGTCACCTCCTTTGAGTCGTGATACCTGAAGAGACATGATATATGGTTCTAACAGGAGATCCAGCTGTGGACTAAAAGCAGTAAAGAAGCTCAGTCTGATTTGGTGATTGGTTTGGGCTGCATAACACTGGCCTTGGCTACAAATCTGCTGATTGGGACATAAGAGAATGTGGCAATGCAATGCAATGAAAAAGAGTGTGTACCTATTTTACATGGGACAGTGAAACGTTTGAAACTATACCTCTCACACACACGCACGGTCCACGCAGCAATGATCCAGCAGGACACGCTGAAGACTAACAGAACCGTGCCGGGACAGATGGTCATCAGAGTCTTCATGACAAAGCGAGTATCAAAGCTGATCTTGTTGAGCGCCCCGATGCTGCGGGAGGACGCATCTGTAAACAGCTTGCTGTGCAGCAACATAACCCGGCCAATCAGGTAGAGGCGCAGGAACATCGGCACAGAGAGGATGATGTCAACGTCGGCATCGGCTACCGATTCTGTGTAGCTGAAGGCAAGCCGAGCCGTCCAAGTGAAGACATACTGGCCTGGGATCGGATGGATGGCACAGACGAAGAGCTCCAGCAGGACAAAGAAAATGCGCTCTAAGGTCATGGCTATCCTCCAATCATCTGCCCCGTTGTCCACCATGAAAAGCTGTAGAAAGGAGAAGGATGTGGCTGAGATTTCCAAATGAGGTACTAAACGTTTGGATTAGAGTTCCCATAGATTTCAATACAGTCTAACATGTGCTGCATCATAAAGAACCAATCCAGTTCATTCACACACCTGGATTTCCCTTGCGTGATACATGACGATGAGTCCGAGAAGAAACGCAGTAGAAAGGCTAATGAGGCCTTTCAACACATGTGAACATGTGGATTCCTGTGGGTAATAGAAACAGGAACGTGACTGTGCTAATAATCACCGCATGCAAACTGTATCCTTCAGCTTTCTGTGGTAAAGATGAGAGATTTACCTTGCTGTAAAATCCCCTTGAGAGCTCCGTCTCTATCACCATGGTAATAATGCCAAACATACCACAGACCAAGGCATAGTCGCTCAACTGTTTGCGCTTCCCAAAAAGAGCTCTCCGTAAACCCAGCCGGTAGCTGATGTCCTTGGTCTTCTTTTGCGGTACTCTACCTTCCTCCCGGGCTAGGTTTTCACTGTTGGCCTTACTGGAATCTGCACGGATGTCTTTGGAGAATGCGTCCTCGAGGACAGCACTTTGGCGAAGCTGAAGTGGCTGCTGTCCCGAGTCAAAAGCCGTAACACTGGATGTTACAGTGCCATGGCTGGTCCGGGATCTCATGACATCTCCATTGACTATGTCGCTAGATTCTATGGTGTCGGAAGGTGGAGGCGTTTGCTTGGGGCCGGAGATTTTTGACCCACTGCAGTGCAGAGCATTTGGCTGGACAAGAAAGTAAAAGAGTCAACACAATGATGATGATTTATCGGTGGGAGGCATTATAGAGTGCTGCGTAAAAAATCGACTTGACACAGAGAGGTTATGAAGAGAATTGATGGATGGATGCAGGAAAAATGGATGTAGGCCATACAAAGATTGCAAGAAGAAGAAAGAAAAAAAAATTCTGAGAGAGAGAATCCTTTCTGTCTGAAATTGAGTTGAGCAGTACAAACAAATTTAACAAATCTCTTGTGTCTTGATCTTACGCACAAGGTGCAAGCAAATCTGTTTGTACACGCGGTCGATGAATGAGGCCCATTCTCTCTCAGGACATGTGTGTGTTCATAAGTTAACATACTGCTATGAGAAAGCCTCAAAATCGAAAGTGAAACGACTTAAATGAATTTCCAGAGATGACCTTCGGCACTAGTTTACCTGACTCTGCCGCTGTCTAGCCCTCTTCTCCACTACATCCTGGTTCTCGAGCGAGCTGTAATGGCTGGTAGAGAAGGAGTGGAGACTGTTGTTACTGGCTGGGGTAGACGATCCCTTCACTTGTGAAGTACTGGTTACGGGGTTGTAAGTGAGATGATGGCAATTGTGGGTGATTGTAGGACCTCCAAAAGACTTGCAGGTTTGGTCTTTACTCATTAACCAGTGGGTATCTTGCTTTTCGTGCTCCCGGACTAAAATAGGTTCATGACCAAAAAGCTTTCCCCACTGGTAGCCCGCATCAACAGGAGGCAGAGGGTGTTCCCTAAGTTCGGACACGGTTTGATTTGCTTTTGAATACTCGATAGAGTTCAGAGGAATATTAAATAAATTTGTACAAGTCATTTGGCTGGTGCTCTTGTGTTTCAAGTGGTTGCAGTGCTGTTGTTGGAAGAGCACTTTCCGACCTTCTTCATCGCTGCGAGGCATGCAATTATACTGCGGATGATTTGTTGTAGGATTTAAAAGATCCCCTTGGTTTATTTGCTGTGGTAAAACCTGGCATGTAGTTGAACTCTGGGAGCTCTGTGGGGAAGATGGAGAGGTTCTCTTCTTTGATACACAGGAGAGGCAGTCTTGGATTGTGCCCCGTTGAAAACAAGAAGCATCTGAAGTTTTGCGTGCTTCAAGACAAGAACAACCACATCTGTCATTGGGGTTTGGATGTCCCACACTGGTCCCTGGTCTCTCTGATGATGGGGAAACGTTGCCATCATTACCAAGCTGGTCACAAAATAGGAGCCAGTCCTGATCGGTCAACTGCGATAAGGTTACACTGCGCGTTTTCATTGGCGACATCTGAGTTGAAACTATCGGGGGACTCATGCCTTTGGGTTTCCCATGGAGTGAAGATGAAACGCCACACATACTCGTCTCCTGTTGGGATGATGAAGCTTCAACAGAGGTTCCTGAGTATCGAGCGTGTGTCACTTCAGTGTTTTTTGTTGGAGGTGAAGGACCTCCTGAGGTGCACTGGTCCCCGTCATGGAAGACTTCCCCAGTTGAGTCAAGGCGTCGTGTTGCGTTGGTGGGTTTGACAAGAATCAGCCTCATAGCTTCGCTGCAGTTACTCCTAAAACAGATTATACACAATGTTTCTTTCTTACACATCTGCTACATTGGATAGTCAGAGTGAAAAGAGAGAGTTTGGGGGACATAAGTATGCAACATTGATGCAGATACCGATTCAAATCGGGGATGTTTGACAAGCTTGCCGACTCGGTCAAAGTTTTACACACATGCGCTGTCACCAACCTAAAATAAACATAACTGAAAGGAAAGACTAGATTGTAGAGGGAGCCCCCAACTAGTTTAAATCGTCTAAACATGAACCCAACTTTTCAGTCAATTAAAATTTGCTGTTGTCTATAAACTGAACATTTCCACTGGACAACGCGTTCTCTTATTCTATTTTTGCACAATATTTTTCATGAAATATTACAGGAAGACAGACTTTCTATTAATAATATACAGTATAAACAACCCAGTATCCCCAAGTGGATTGATTATTCATGACCAAATCATCTATGTAAACAGCAAGATTTCTTCATCCCACATTCTGTGTTCAGCTAGCCGTGAATCACATTCTGCTTTTGAAATTCTGTCAAAAGCAGATGCTGCCCCCCGTTCTGTTATTCCATGGAACATGGAAATCAGAAGAGCAGAGAAAATTAGAATACAAATCTTTTAAAGATGCTGTTTACCCATTTTGGAGGAAACTAAATTGGCATTAGTCAAAACTACATAATAATCAATTGTAGTTATCGTAGCACACACACATTGTAAGAAATTAAAACTTAAGAAACTGTATATTTGATCAAGTCTCTTAATCAATTCTTTAAGAATTAATATAAATTTCTAGAAATGCTCCTGTGTGTTTTTACTTTTATATTCAATTGTAACTGTAAATCATTCAATTAACATCCTAGAGATCAATCAAAAAGAAGAGTGAACTTGCCGATGAAAAAGTGACATTAATACATCTTTGAATCCTGATAAAAAACATACTAATTTCTCAAATGTCTAATTTTATTTTATTTTTTATCATATTTTATGTTGTTCTTTAACTTTTCACAGGTAAAACACTGAAAAGAAATCCTATCTACCACAGGTGTTTCTTACCTCGTGCTTCCAAATGCTATTTTGTCCCAATTTGAAGGACTGGCGTCCTGTAAGGAAATGCTCTCATCTGGTGGAAATAAAGTGGTAAAAAGAGCAGTTGGAGTGGGTGGTGGACGGAGGCTTTCCTCCTCCCAGTGCGTACACTTGATAAGAGGAGCTTTGGAGATGCTCTCCTTTGAAAGTAATGATTAGAATTCAGTCTGAAGAAAGAAAAGAGGAGCAGCTGGCCCCGTAAAAGGTTGACATGCAAATGGAAAAAGAGTGGGGGTGGGGTAGAAACAATTTAGGATGCAGAAAAACAAAAACCAGTAACATCAGACCAGGGTGTTAACGAGGACCATCAGACAAACCGACTCAAGTAAATCCCTATAAATAGAGTGGACCGATTGGTTGCCAGGGTAAAGCAAAGGAACTGGTAATGTTCAATGCAAAGTGGGAAATAAAAGGTGAGGTGAAATTGTCATTGAAGCCCTGTGGTTCAAAGGCCTACACAGAGGCTCTTATCTCGTCCGCCACAAGAGTCTGGCAGGACAAAAGTGGCCATTTTTACATCTCAAACAAATCAAGTGATGTGTCATCAAACGCGTCCTCGGTGCCACAGTGATCTAACCGCTCTAAGCCTGGGAAGGGTTTTTGCCATTCAAGTATATAAATGTAGATGTTTAAATCCATTTTACAATTTAATAAATTAATTGAATTTAATGAATTTGTTTCAAATAACTTAAACACAGTAACATGAATAATACCAGCTTTACGTTATTTTCCCTCAGTAACAATAATGCTTTACACTAATGGCAGTAAAGACTGAGTTCATTTATAGCTTAACTATACATTTCTTGTCTTGTTTCATATTGATCACCTTTTTTAAATTAAAAAAAAAAGAAAAGAGGAATGATCTGGTCCAACAGTTGATTGTAGATCATTCTGAAAATAGATCAAGCTAGTTAAAAAGACAATTAGAAATGAATTTCACATCCATGCAACGTAAACGAGCTGAGGATCATGAGCAATTTACTATTCTAGCACTTACCAATGCAGATGTTAAAAAAATGTGTGTAAATTACCATATGTCAGTGATCATCACAAGAAAAACAACTTCTAGAAAATTTTGGCCAGTCATTAACAAACATCAGATCAGAGACACATAGGTGTGAAATAAAGCTCATTCATACGAGATACATGATGATGAGATGCTTATTGCTTTCTCTATGATCTTCCGTTGCTTAGTCTATGCTTACTGACTGTGAACTGAAGTCGTTTTATTTTTTATGGTCACTGTTTAGTCTGACACACCTTGGCAGAAGCACGGCAAGTGTAAGTTTTAACTTCCTGTTTCTCAACTATGATCTTCAGTAACGGTGGTTAGGCAATAGAACTACACACAATTACACATAAGCTGAACACACCCTTAGCCAGCTGCTATCATTGTGGTATTGATGGGACACAGCACTTTCTCTCTCACTCTCACACACAATGTCTTCGGGTTCCAGAAACCAAGGTGACTATTTATTCAAGCATTTTTTCCTTCATTGGTAATACATTTCTATGTAATTTATTCTTCCCACATGATATTGGGCTGTGACAATAATCTTGACTTTACGACTGCATTTATAGCTGGGTACCAGCTCCAAAGTCATCATATATATTATCATGTTCAGTGAAGTGTAAATCTGCAAATCTTTGGCTATTCTTTACAATCACACAGGAAAAGAAAAGCTTTGGCTTTGCATTGTAATCAACCATGACTTTCAATCCATGAAGCCAATGCGCATCAACAGCTGCACGAAGCTGCAAGACCACTCAACACACCACTCAAAGCACCTGGTTTGTCAGTAAGTAGCAGGGCAGAAGACAGAGAGAGATTTCCAGTCTCAGCTGTTTTAAATGAACTATATACTTCATATATTGTCTTCCACAGATGACTAGTCACCGTTTTCTGTTATTTTGGAAAACAATATGTTTGAATTTGAGTGACTACAACTTCTCTGCATAGGCATCATTGACTATGACTGACTTCAGTCTGGCCACAGGAACGTAGAACGATAAATTTAAAAGCAAGAAGACATGGATGATGGAATTGTGCACTTTATTATGTTACTCAGAATATCTGGCTTCCCCGTAAGTGCTAAAAATCATTAATGTAAATAAAATGTATTAGATACTGAAATGCCACGAGAAGCCACATGCACGGACATGTTCAATATTTGTGAAATTAAACAAATCAAATGTGTCCTCGCTAGATCATAATGGAACAACAAAGCTGAGTCCTCTGGCACTGGTTAAGTAGCTTCTGGATGGAGCAATCACATTTGAGTGAAGTAACAGATTTTTCCCAATGTACATAGGCAGATTGTTCATCGAATGGAATTACAGGGGAAAAGTGCATCACTTTGAGTTGTAGCTGGAAAAACGTTGGTTCAGGGGGTTCTCTGGAGACTTCATCCATTCCTTCTTCAATTGTTGCTTCAGCTGTGATAGCCTCATATTGGGAAACTCATTTTTTAAACGAGGCATGTTGGCCTCCTCAAAGGCGGTATACGCTGCTTTCATCCGCCGCTCTGGATGACGCTCCAGATCCTCAGGCGCCGTGCTGGAAGACAGGAAGATAAGTCATGAATTGTTCTTACTTAAAAAAAGCCAGTGACCCCCTTGAGATTCCTAAAAATCATAACCTTTGTATAACTGTCAGATCCCTTTCAGTGGTTTAATCAGACATTTTTCCTTTGCAATCATTACTGCCGCCAGACAGACTTTAGGAAGTGTTAGATGAATGATCAGTACCTGAGCAGAGCGATGGCATCTTCTATTGTTCTGGCCTCCTCGGTTCCTTCTTCCGGGTCAATCCTGTTCACATTCTCCTCTAAGTCAGTCTCAAGGTGACTCTTCACTGTGGGAAGAAACACAATAAGGTGTATATGACAGACAAATCTGCTGGACTGTCATTAATCCCCACTGGTATTTATCTTAACCCCCGCACTTTGGTCATAGTTTCTGCATTGCTTCTTTACCGTTTCGTTTATCGTCCCCCTCATCTTGCTGAAGACTCTCATTGCGAAGAGTCTCCTCAATTTCGGCACGAGTCACTTTTGCTTCAGCTCCACCTTTGGTAGGTTTGCCTTTGATCCTGGAGTTCTCCTCATCCAGAAGTCGCTGGTTCTCCTTTTTCCTTTCCAGTAGATCCATCCGCCTCTTCTCCTTGTCATCCTGTGAAGTCACAAACCTGTTTCATCTGACCTTTTTTGCCACATACAATTATACACTTTAACTGCCTTTTCAACTTCTGACCTGAAAATATTCTGATATGAAACATTTCTGCTACATGTAGGTGATGATTCATTCAACCCCTAAAGTTTATCAATGGGTGAAGTAACAAACTAAAAAGATTTTCAGAATATGAGCCTTTGGCCCAAAAAACAAGGTGTTGCATATAGTATCACACCATTAACAGTGTCCTCAATAGGTTCCAAAGCTCTCAAGGATAATGTAAAAACTGATAAGTCAAAATTATCCTCATATGTTTAGTAGTTTGGGACCTAAATAATAAAGCTGCTTTTAGTCTGTGTGGTCATAAAACATTCTTGTGATATGCAAAGTGCAAAGGTGCTTTTGTTACAAATTAATTGTGGACAAAGTGTTTGTACAGTTCACTACCGTGGAATCAAACTACAGTGATACTGTTGTGGTGCTGTGAAAGTGACCACATGCGAGGCGACAGTGGAAGCAACAGTAAGCTATGGTACAATTGTCTTTTGACACTGGTTTTATTCAAGGCAAAGCACAATTCAGCAGCAGGTTTATGAGCAACACAAAAATCTATTTTGACTTTCCCTGTAAATAGAACTTAAAACGCCTCTCCTGCATTATTGAGCTACTGAAAAAAAGTAATATATAGATAGAAAGATACTTTATCAATCCCAAAGGAAAATCAAGTCATCCAGTGGCTGATAACAACAAAACACCAAACACAAATGTCAGGGTCATTGTCATCATGTCATCAAATAGTCCAAGATCACATACAATGTCTACTGTACACCATTCGTGATCCTGGCCCAAGCTCTCTAAGATGATTCCCTAAGACCTGGAATGGAGGAGAAAAATGGAAGAAGCATCTGGCGGAGACGCAATTCAGAGAGTGTAACAGTATTTGTAATCAGAGAAGAAAAAATACAACCCCTGTGCACCTCTGTAGCTGTAGATGTAGATAAGCTGTAGATAAGTGATGGTTCAGCTCGAACTTTTGTCTCATTTTTATTTCTTTGATGATGTTTGTAAATCCAAAACTGTTTGTATTCCAAATTAAAACATAATCAGAATAACCACAAATCTCCCAGATTAATCTGTCGTAATTCCAGAATTCTTCAATAACTGACACTTTTCTTGATCACTTTAGAGCAATTCTGTTGTAACTCTGACAGTCACCACAAATTTAACATCCCTACTGGCTATTTACAGTGAGTTTTGTGATACACGATGCCGAAGTGTGTGAGAATGGAAACAATTGCTGGGAGGATTCTCTAAAACAGATCCTGCAATGCTGGGACCGGTGCCAATAACTTTCTGCCAATTCTTCAGTGTTCACTGTGTTAATGGGGGTTTTATGATTAATAGCAGTGGTAGTGCAGCTCATCCAGGGAGTATTGAAACCTAATCAAAACAGCTTCAGTCACAAATACGAATGTAGACAGCACGCAGAGGGACACTCACCTTCCTCTGCCCTTTTTTCAGAACATGTTTGTCAGTCTCCTGCCACAGAGCATCCTCTTCCTCCTTCTTCTTGCGGGCATCCTCTACCGCCTGGACCGCAGCCTTGCGGGCTCTGGCTGCGGCTGCCTTGGAGTTTTCCCCCACGAACTTCTTGGGCATCACTACTGCTGCTCTTCAGATGGGTTTGATTGAGGCTTTTCACAGCTATTGCCAAAGGGAATACATTTAAAATGGGAGTGATCGTTTTAATTGTATTTCAAGTACTGATGCTAAAAAGTGAAATGAATTAATGTTTAACCCAGTATTACTTTTTGTGAGGTTGGAAATTCGTTCACTGCTCTTCTGTTCTTTCGAACACATAATTATGAAACCATGACTCTATGACATGGACGGCTGATGCAACCTCTAAAGTTAACGTGAAGATGAGCTTTTGGTCCAAATAAATTACATGCTGTCGCGACGAGCCAGCTGCAGAGCCGCGCAGCTGTCATTTAAAACCTAACAAAAGCAAAAAGAAGGGTAATATCTAATATCTTACTAGCTGGCTAGGTGCAGCTAGCTGACGTTAGCCACATAAAATAGGTTACTTGCTTGTCAACCAACCTGACAGTTTCTGATTAAACGCTGCCGTACTGTAGATAAGTAAATAATTATTAGAATATAACGATATCAAAATTACAACCACAGTTTCATACCAGTAGGAGTGGAAAGGAGTCGTAACCAGACGACAAATAACTGTTGTTTTTAAAGGCATCCGCCACCTCCTCTCCGAAACTGAGTCGCAGCCAGACGACGTCACATCTTCAGATTCATTAGGCTTCTTCTTCGCAGTGGTATGCGGTTGGCAAACAATTCATTGGTGCATTACCGCCACCAACTGGCAAGAAGTGTGTAGAGAGTTCTTGCGCATTCCTTATGCATCGTGTCATGTTTTTAACTATACAAAAATACTGGTGCACTGCTTTATTAAGGTGGGCTGTTCTTATTTCCGGTTCTAAACATAATGCTGGGTCTTATTTCAGATATTTTGCAATATGACCTTTGGCTTCCACTTTGATTGTTAATCTTTCGTAATCATTTTGTCCATCGGTTTACATACATTCACGTGAAAGCAATTGGCATATAACTTAATATATTAAAACCGTCTTTCCCTGGTTAATTGATTGGTAAAACCGATAACCACTTCCTTCCAACAACTGGGTAACTTCCCATTGTCCCATTTTTTAAATTCATATTCATCCACTATCTATACCGTTTGTGTGTATCATGGTCACATTGGGACTTGAGCCAATCCCATTATAATAATAATAATAATAATAATAATAATAATAATAATAATAATAATAAGTGATCTATTTTTAAACATCTGTCTACATCTATCCCCATACTGTGGCACACTCTAGGCTCTACAATCTTGTGAGAGTATTAAATGACATAATGAATTCCAAAGACACAAGAAGAAAATTAATCATTATTTATTTGGCTTTACAGTTAACTTAAATGTACAAAAATATTATAATAATATGTTATCTTTAAAAATCTATATTGTGTTTATTTATGCAAATTTCTTTCTAGGTAGTTCAGAATGAATCGGCAAACTGCAAAACACCCGTACAGTATGAGCGTGACCAAGACAGAAATCATCTATATTAATGAGAGAGTGTGTGTTCACTCAGAAGTCATTATCGCTCTCCTCTAGCAGAGGACGTCTCAGGCCCCTCCTTGAGGGTCGGGTAGACCTGGACACTGGTCCGTCCAGACTCCCATCCTCCAGATCTTTGCTGTCATCGTCCTCTCCGTCATCATCCTCATCATCTTCCTCGTCTTCGTCAATCTCAGTGCCTTCTGTCTGTAAACAAAAGCAGGCAAAAATGTAAAAAAGGCTAAATTTGGCAGTTATCACACATTCTGTCTTTCAGGGCAACACTTCAACACAGCACGTGGAACTACAATAGTGCTGCACTCATTCTATCTATGCACAAAACAAGCTGAGGTCTCTAAAACATAAAAAACATAAATAAGTCAGACAGAGAGAACAATGAGAGAATCTTTGACTGCAATGAGAAACTGGAAGTTCTTGGACAGATTTAACTATGAGTGCCTGAATATGGGAGCCATTTAACCCATTTACTTAATTTAAAGGAAAAACCCACCCTCATCACTTAAACAGAGTCAAAAAAAACAAACGCTTTTGAATAATTACAATGCGTCTCTGGACTCCTTGCTGTGAAGTCCTGTATATCAAAGCTTGTTTCTACAGTACAATGAAGGTATAGGAGTAACTAGAGGTGGGTTTTTCCTTTAAGTACTGAGGTAGGAAGTGTGAATACATCCAGGTCCTGTACGAACCTGCCCTTTTCTTTGTTTGTCGACATGAGGATTCAAGCCTCTGGAAACGGCTACAGAGGTCTTTAAAATACAGGTAGGAAAGGTAAGGGAAAAGAAATGTAAATACACAACCCACTTCAAGATGGAAAACAAAAAGTGAGATGAAAGTGATGAACATGCACATGGTACATGGCTACGAATGTAAAGGCTGAAGGACAAATTATTCTGTAGATTCTGAGGAGAGAGGCACAGGAAACACCAGAAAAAAGTAAGTGATAAAGCTGAAGAAAGCAAGAGGAATAAATGAGCCAAAAATCCTCATTCATTCACTAAAAACAACAACAACTGAAGGCACTCACAAGAGCT
>OMNV01026202.1:0-17237 GCA_900303265.1 Brotula barbata | reverse complement strand
TAACCACCTGTTTGAGCTGCTGCCCTCGGGCCGGCGCTACAGATCGTACAAAACCCGGACAAACAGACTGAGGGATAGCTTCTTCCCCAGAGCTATCACTACTTTGAACAATTCCACCTAACATTACACACACCTGTAATTACACTGACTTTTCTCTGTGCAATATTCCCTCACATACAATAACACGTGCAATATCTGTCTACAGTCCATGCTATTTATTATACATACTATACTCCATATTATACACTGACCTTTCGTTGTAATATACCCCCAATATTCCCCCCTATTCATAACGTGCAATATCTGGTTACAGTCCATTCTATTTATTTTCTCTTATCATATTCTCTGCACTATTTCTTCTATTTGCACTACTCACACTCATATTCTATTTTATTTTTTTAGTCTTATTTTTAAAACATGTAAATATGTGTCCTTCACTGTTGTTGTTATTGTCGCTCGTCTTTTGCACTAAACCAGAGCTACCTCAAATTTCGTTGTACTTGTACAATGACGATAAAGATATTCTGATTCTGATTCTGATTCTGTTGGAGTAGGAGCTCTGCTGGCTCTGTAGTGTGTCATGGAGGGGATGGACAATTCATAAAATATGCTTTTTTGGAGGGTTTAAAGAACTATCTGATCTACAGAACCTGGTGTTATTTTTACTTTAATGTTTGTGTTTGGACATTAAATAGAAAGGACAATTTGTTTACAGTAGTGGCATGTTTACGGTTCTGGAGGAGCAATAATCCTGGGATAGCTGGGATATGTCACAGGTCACAAGTACAAATATAGCACTGTTATGCTATAGACTTTGGTTGGTATGGACAAGAGGATCTCTGAGTCTTAAAAGTCAATTTTATGGAACTGGATTTCTTAAGAATTGTTATCCAATTGATTTTAAAACTACTGTTAAGGTCGGACAAATCGAGAAGACTAAGGTCACCATTTCACAGATGTTCACTATGACATATTTCATCTAATTTAGTGGTAGTTATAAAGTTAGCATCAGTCTTACACCCTGTGTAATTTCCTGTCTCTGGGATACATTTTCCCAGAAACATTAGAAATAAATACAAATACAAACAAATATAAATCAACAAACAAAAAAAACGCATAATTAATAAGAGACCAGGTATAGAAGAAAATGTTTTAATTGTATGCATGTCAGCTAATACTGAGTGGATGCAGCTGTTCACACGTGTTTTACACTCTTTCATAAGAGTGCAGCTCTGTATGAACGTGTTTAAGGCACCCTGAACTTTACCTCGCAGGCTCTCGGGGAGCGCTGTGGGGTACTCACAGATAAGTAAAGGGCACCGCCATTTCTAAAAAGTAACCAATAACACAGAGAGCTGTTCGTTTTGTGTGCTGGAAACCAAACCAAATAACCGACTTAAAAGGGGAATTTTACTATTCTGAGCTTCGTGACAAGGTCTCTTGAGTGATACCGGGACGTAACACGTACGGTGGCGTCGTAACAACGTACATCCGCTCAGGAAGCTTAATAGAAAAAGGAAGTAGGTTCAGCTTGGAAAATAAAAGCATTAGAACTATTGTTTTATAGTTATATCAAATGAAAGTAAAACAAAGAACTCGTTGAATTGAACTACAAAATATATTTTAATGTTTCAATTTGTCTCACCATTGGAACCCCGTTGTCAGGGATCTTATATCAAATTGCTAACTTACAAAAGCCATGTCAAACACGGAGGCCTCCAGGTTACCGCAATTTGCAATCTTCAGGTTGCTGACTGAGAAAAACTATTAGAAAAATCCTCACCGAGCTTCTATCATTGTCATTACATTGGTTTACATCAAATGGGGCAAGTGGATACTACTATAATGGACAGAGATGGAGACATAGGGAAGTGGCCACATTGACAGAGGTAACAAGACTATGTGACTTGGTAGAAGCCACTGAACATCTGACTGACTTCACGTCCTACAAGGAAACGTGACATCCTTCTGTCTTACAGGACTCCCTGCCCTGATGCCATGACAATAATGAAATGACTCCTCTGGGTGTAATATTAACGCAAATGTTTGTAGCTTTACAATATGTTATTTTGACATGAAGTATTTACAGATTTATCTCAAAACACAGATTAAACTAGTCAATGCGAAAACCTCTGGTAAATACATCTCTATTTGAAATGATGTAATTTATTGACACTGACACCATGTGTATTAAGAGTCCAAAATAAAACGTTCCGTTAAAAAAAAAAAATAAAAACTCCAAAAAGAAGAGCTACTCTTACTAAAGCTACTTCTTCTTTAACGGCAGTATCTTATTGGTGCATTTCCTTTAGGAAACGTAGCCGATATTTGGTCATGTGACCAAAATATGGCTTAATTTGAAAGGTTCTGACCGGATGTCGCACTTGTTTTTCAGACTTGCCAGAGGCACGCATCAGAACAACTGTTGCTCAGTGTTAACTGTGTGTAAAATGTTCAGTCCTTCGGGTTTAGCTGAATGTGTCCGCGAATGGGACGATTTAGACACAGAATACCAACAGATCCAGGTAAGAACTCTCTTATTATATGCAAGTCTTGCCGTATCCGGAACTGTCAGCCCGTGTCCGGGTAGCAGCAGTATCAGCAGCGGGTTCCGCCTTCTGGGGGGCTCAGTGGAAGTAGGGGAACTACCGATTGACAAGCCGCTTACAGACTCAGTAACAGCGAATAACTCATGTTTTCAGGCTTTTCGTCTTGTCTCCAATTTTTTTTCTCTATTTCTTCGCCTGTCCTCGGCCGTTCACATGCCCCCATTGAATGCATCTTGGTCAATCGGTATCATGTGACACTGAAATGATGATTATATAGTTGCAAGTTCAGACTTGATTATTTATTCATGTCGTTCATCCTCTCTTCCACAATTCATCGTTTTAAAGTATGTGTCATACATATGTGATGGAACCCTTCACTAGAATCACACAACCTTGTTATGAAAAACAACAAACACTGACTCCTGCTTTTTCAGCTTTCAAATAGTCATTCATCATGTTGATATTTCAGCATGAAAATACAATTTGGGAAGTGCAAATGTAGTTTTGATTGCAGAAAGATGTATGTACTTTGATCAGTTTCTTGCAACACTAGTGCTTTGATGTGATAGTGCGCCACAAAATGTTTGCAATAAATTCACACTTTATTGTGTAATAGAGCAGAAACACTGCTAATAAAACTGATGGCTTCTGAAAAACATGTACATTTCTCCAAGTTAACCCATGTTTAAAAGGGTGAAAGAGGTTTCATTTGGAATGATTGCTATTGTAAATGAACACATATTCTGGAATCTGCAGGAAAGCCATCGTCTGTATAGACAGAAACTTGAAGAAGTAACCAAACTACAAGACAGATGTTCCGGTGCCATTAACCGTCAGAGGAAGAAGCTGAAAGAGCTCACGGCCTCACTGGAAGAGTAAGTGTTACCCAATTACAATTCCCAGTCATGAGTGACAGCTGCTCAGCTTGCAGTTAGCGGTCAACATTACAAACAGGATTTTGCACTGGGCTGCTATATTGGTTTTATTGGTCACACTGGCTATTTTTGATCCAGACAGCATAGAAATGCTAGGATCCAAGCATGCAGAATGATAAATATGGACTCGTGGGCATCATTTACACCTGTATTAATCGAGGTGCTCATGCATTTTCACATGAAAGACCACGTACAGATGTAATCAGGCTGACATTGTGATTATGTCTGATCAGCCTGTGTCTTTCCATTCTCTCACATTCATAAAGTTATTTTGAATTAGGTGTGGCCTTGCTGTAAATAACTCATACTAAAAAGTTATTGGTTATGAATATCGTCCACAGAGCAAAGAGGAAGGATGCATCAATAGAGTAACGGCCCACCGACTGCCTACTTAGATTTAATCAGATGTTAGCATCCAGATACAGAGATTAGGTTTCAAATATATATATACAAATATATATATATATACACAGCACTGTGCAAAAGTGTCGGTCCACCACTGTCAAACCTGCTGTAATGCGACTTTTTTCCCAGCAGTCATTTTGACAGTAAATAATGATGAAAGTAGGACAAATCCAGGTGTTATCAATGACATCAATTAGGGCTCTATCCACATAGGTTGAAGAGAGCCTGGTTCCAAGGGAGGTCACACTAAATCCTGGACCCTTTAGCCTGTGGAAGTTGTTCTTTTCTGATTTTTAATCCTGCAGACACATTTCCTGTATTTTCTGGTTATATTCTAATAAAGAGATACATAGCATTGCTAAAACAACAAATCTAATGATGGCCTAAGACTTTTGCACAGTACTGTGTATATATCATCATGTCTGCACTGTGTGTTACAATGAATGTTCACATCACATCTCCCTCCAGCTCCACTCTCAGCCTTTTGTTTACCTCACTGAATGTAATCATTAGTTATTGCAGCCGTTTGTGATATATATAATGCATAAATATTGCATAAATTACTTAGCGCGATAACCATAAAATGTGATATATTATTCAGGCCGACTAACATCTGTCTTGGTGTAGAAATCCATGAAAAACAACCCTCAAGGATCACAATTACAATCTGCATGGTTCATTATTTTTCAGGAAGTGCAGAGCTCGTAGTTGGTCCTTGTAACACTGTATAATGTTGTAACTGCAGCCTGTTTGTTTACGACAGATGCAAAGGAAAACGTTCAACAGCCCAATTAAGTCCAGAGGAAGCTGAAGCCCTAAATGAAATTCTGGAATCCATCAAGGACAGAACGGACATTTTCTTTGAGATGGAGGCCTTCCTGCCAAAGAAGAATGGGTCTGATACCTCCATACCATTTTCCTTCTTTTAGCTTTGCTTGTTCATATACGTTACTGGTACCTCACCACCATTTTATTTCAGTTATTTATACAGGAGAAAGTCAAACTAATGAATGTTTTCCTTCCTGTTCAGATTATACCTCAGTCTTGTTTTAGGAAACGTCAACGTGACACTCCTCAACAAACAAGCCAAGTAAGACATTCTGTCATATATACGGAGACAATGCAGAATGCCCTTCAAATGAACGTATGTCACATTAACATTATCCTTCTCGCTTCGTCTTACAAACAGATTCGCCTACAAAGATGAATATGAGAAATTTAAACTAGTTCTCACCGTCATCCTCTTCCTCTTCTCCTTCACGTGTCGTTTTTTGTTCAGCTACAGGTAGGACGTCTCCCATGAAGCTGCACTCACTACAAACAGGTTTAAAGCCAGGCTAGAAACAATACTAAAGTTACATTTCAGACATATTCTTTGTTCTTCAGAGCTTATTCTGGCAGTCATCAGAGCAAATAGTCCATCTTTTTTAGGAGCGGTCATAAATTGAAGATTGAACAGTACCTTTTGATTTCAGTCTGAAAACCAAACTTACCCAAAAACCACACATACTCACACATAGCTTCACACTCGCTGAAGACACCTTCAATATGTCACCACAAACAGTTACAAAGTGCAAATCCAGCATTTGACAGTGAAGTTGTTGTAGTCACTTTTACCAATCTCATCTAGAGTAGAGCAGACCTCCAGCTCTGTTGCTCCTCGTCTCGTTGCCTTTCATGCAGACTATTTGTCCTTATTGCTCGCACCAAGAACAAATCGGCGCCATTTTGGGTGGGAAAATTTTAGATGTGAGTTTTTAAAATTCCTAAACGTCCTTAGATTATATTTTGATATGATAGACCTTGCTGACTGGCAGCTGATTAGTGGTTATTCCCTCTTAAAACTCTAAAGCCTATATAAAAAAATAACCAAAAAGTATCTGGACATACCTTTGTAAATTTTTTAATTTCTAAGCTAATTTTTTCAGTGAGTATGAAGTGTTATACATCATCTGATTCAGGGGAACTTAGCCTATCTTCCTGATGCAGCGTACGGGTTAGGGTTAGGGTTAGGGTTAGGGTTAACTTTATGTGAGCATGCCATTTTGAAAAACGTCCATTGGAAAAACAAACAAACAAACTGTTTTTATTGGATAACTCCAAAATCAAGCAGGGAATTTCATTTTTTTTCAGGGAGTCAATCTATCAAACAACTAGTAGTAAACAAGAAGTAGTAGTAAACAAATGAAAAACACGTAGAACAGTTTAAACAAATTTAAAAAAAAATAACATTGAAAAGATGAACGGATGGACGAACAAAGAGGTTGGCCGGAATAAAAAAATAATAGCAGTTCCTCGCCTGAAGGTATTTGAGCTCTTGCACATGTCTCAACAATGGTCCGAAACGCACAAACCTGTATAAACTACAAACCTGTTCCCGCCAACGCAGTGAGGAAGATCCTGCTGCACAGCTGAAACAATCAGTTGTGGATGACGACGACAATGATGATGATGATGCGGGCCTAGTCTCAGGAAGTGTAGATTGCATTGTTGTAATACGCCGCAAAATTGGAAATGTTTTGAATGCAGCAGTTCAAACTCACCTTAACACCAATAAAAACTCTTTGACTGAGATGTGCCAAATTAGTAGACGCTATGCAGTGTAGTATATCTAGACTGTTGTCTGTTGAACATGTTTCTGCATGCAATACTGACAACATCAGTCCATTCAGGAACTCAAAACCAATGCATGATGGACCCTTTACACTCCACAAGAAAGACAGGGTAGGTTCCTCTGAATGATATGATGCAGAACACTTCATACTGACTGAAAGAATGAGCTCATGATTTGCAAATGTACAAAAGTATGTAGATTAAAGGGAAAAGAACAAAATATCCAGTAAATACGAAAATGTGCTCCTGTGGAAAGGCTTTCACATATTAATTTACTTACATTGACCCCATAAACAGTTTAGTATTGGTAAGGTTTTGCCCAAGGTCTGTATGGAGCACTATTACTGGGTATTACTTGGGTTGGTGACTTCAAAGTGAGTGTCTTCCTCGACAATAATAATGACAATAATAATCCTCCTTCCTAGTTGTTCACTTTAGTGACAATCCTAATTGTTTTTGTTAGATTTCTATTCTGTTCATAGAGATCATTTATCTTTTAGACCCATCTGAAAATTGTATTAAAACCTGAGTACCAGGGTTTAAGTTACATGTACATGTAGAAGTATCAAGTGTAGCAGACAAAAAAATATGGAGGACATGTCAACTCTGCCACTTGCATGTCTTTTAATGTCTTTTGTTGTTTTCTTTAACTTGAAATTGTGTCTGTTTATTGATCATAGTCGTGTGCAGTCTGTTCAGCAATCTCTTTGAAACTTTAAATACATTTGCCGTGTTTCCATGATATGTGTGATTTTGTTGACTTGATATCGTTTTTGTTTGTCAGAGCCCTCGATGCCCTCTTCAACTTCCTGTTGGTGTGGTATTACTGCACGCTCACCATACGGGAGAGTGTCCTCATCAGCAACGGCTCGAGGTGTGTATACTTCCTGGTACCGTTGTTTTGAACTCTGCCTGTTAGACCAAGGCTTCCTTGGTTCAACAACATCTCATTTTAGATGTCCAAACAGGACATCGTGTCTTCAAGATGAATGTTTGCCATACAATAGAAATACAAATTTTCCTGTGGTCTGAAAAAAGAGAAATACCATACCTGTCCAGGTAGAGAAGAACATCCCAGTTCAGCACACACACCTTCCAACGAGTATTCAACAACGCTAACAAGAAATACTGTGAATACCGCAGGTGTAGTGTCACTTATCATTGTAACGCAGGTGGAAATTAATGCTCACCAGAGACTTCCTGTGTACTTCATCCATGTGGTTTCAGGATTAAGGGCTGGTGGGTGTTCCATCACTATGTGTCCACCTTTCTGTCTGGAGTCATGCTAACCTGGTGAGTGCTGCTGTTATTTCTTTATTTCTTTTTTTTTTAGAAAAACATTTAATTATAAATCCCAGAGGCTCTGTACTACGTACACAGCCGAGAAAACTTTAGGGGGGTATTCTTTGTACTTGGATTAACAAGTTTGCTGGATTTATTTGTTGATGATTAGACATGATCTGTGATGTGTCTGCTCTTCAAAGGAGAAAAATCAGCTTTTGTTGGATCGGTTACCATAGAAACATTGAAGTTAAAATTTGTATTTCACTCATTCACAAGTCTTGTGTGCTACTCTTTAATCTAAAAATTTGAAAGCATATGAATAAGAACAGGATTTTATAGATGTTCCGCCACAGCTGGAAAAAAAAAGGATCCTCTTTCTCTTGCCATGCTTTCATAGTCAAAAACAGGTGGAGAAGTCATTCACATGTGTACTATAACAAGCACACACAAGGCCCAGATCAATCCTCAAAGGTACAGCGCCCGAGAACATTCCAACTAAAAAACAAACAAACCACCTGGAGGCTCACTGGTTTAAGTAACGCAGCGGTGCTGGTTCGATAACTGCCTGCCTCCCTTGCTGCATGTCATCCCCTCTCTCTCAGACCTTTCCTTCCTGTCTGTAACCACTACAACTACTGTACATATCACAATAAATCAGAAAATGCCAAAAAAAACCAAAAACGAATGTTCCTTGTATATGTAGAATTTCTTATGGTGAACTGTGGGTGTGTGTGGGTATGAATATATTGTGCAGAGCAACACTCTTTTTTTGTTTTTTTTTTGTTTGCAGGCCTGAAGGAGAGCTGTACCAAATGTTTAGGAACCAATTCCTAACGTATTGTCTGTACCAAAGTAAGATACTCAACCATGAAATACCCCAGTAAACTTCATGAGAAAATAAGAAAATCTGTCTTGCTTGCTAAGACAAAGTGATCAGAACTTTTGTCTCTTCTACTTCTAATTCCTCCCTCTGGCTGTAATTAGTACGAGCATCACCAGTACCACTACGTTTCTTTATACCCCAAATTGACGCAACTCAGCCCTTCAGAATCCACTGATGAAAGTAAGGAGAGACCATATCAATTATCAGTCATTATTCGGGAAATAGTCATCTATGAGGCTCCCAGCAAAGTTTTCACATTTATACTCAACACAGCATCCAATAGCTGTGGAACTATTTCTTGGTATTTCATAGGTACACTTTAGTTGTAACAAAAAGTAAATAACTCTGACGACAGTAATCATAACCGACACTGGCACTGTACTTTGTCGTACTTACACGCACAACTCGACAATGTATCAGCCCTAAAGAAAACATGTCACAGTCACGTGAGCAAGACAACAAAAGATCTGTTCAATCCTGCTGCAGACGCTACCATGTTTAGCATTCGTTGCCGCAGTAGCCACTGCACCGTCGACACTAGTTTTACTCATTATCTTACCCACATTCACTGGCTACACTAATCTCCCTTAGCATAGTGAATAATGGAAAAACTGCAACTAAGTACATGCGTTTATCTCAGGCATGGACACCTGCAATGCGCAATGTGCCTGAGGCTGCAACACACTCAGGCCACGAACATTTTCAATATCTTAGGTACCTAGAAATCGTTTAGGTGTCTAAGGTAAGCTTAATGTAAATCAATGGTTTGTACGTTGTGGAAATTAAGATTAGTCTATTATTGCTATGATCCATGAAGGGTTGAATCTAGGGCAGCTGGACTTGATAGAAGATACTTGAAGATGTTCTTCTTACACTGTGTGTGTTATTAGTAGACTGTTTGTTCTATCTACTCTGACCTTTCATATTTATGTCTTAATTCCTTTGAAGTTTACTGGGGCCTTTTCAAGCAAATAAACTATAAGAAGTGAGCGATATTATACTGCTTTGTTTTCCCTCTTTTCTATTTGCAATGCAGGCTTCGTCCAATTTCTGCAGTATTACTACCAGAGCGGCTGTTTGTACAGGCTACGAGCTCTGGGTGAAAGACACAACATGGACCTGACAGTTGGTGAGTTCATCATTCTCTGTAAACTCTTCCCTCTTTCTTAAATGCATGTTACTGGATTGTTTTAGGCATTAATACGGCATTTTAGCACATATTAACACATCGCCACACAAAATTTAAGTCCTGACTCAGTCTCACAATATATTTAATCGGTATGAAAGTCTCACACACGGTTATTAAAGTTTTTATTATTACATAAGAGCCCTTTGCGTGTGTTTATGGGTCCAACTGTACGAGGCATGGAGGAGAGTGCAGTGTCAGCTAGTAATGTGTCTTATACATATTGATACACCTTGGAGTGTATTTATACTTGGTCTTTTATAATCTGTTGACGATTCGATCGGTCCATGATGCATGAAGTCAGAGCTAAGTTTAAATATCCTCTTGAGTTATTCTGATATGTCTGTGGCGTGTTAGCTGCTCTGTTTTTTTCCCCCTGTGTGTAATACCCATCTCTGCTCTGTGTGCCTCAGAGGGTTTCCAGTCGTGGATGTGGAGAGGTTTGACCTTCCTCCTTCCTTTCTTGTTCTTCTGCCACGTGAGTATTATGGCTCCACATCGATTGTTGATAGATTGTTGTTTAGTTTTATTTTTCTGGTGAAATACCACTGAATTGTCTAAACGACCACCACGTGCTTACATGAACGATGACAGTGTAATATCTCTTCTATTCTATTTTGCAGTTCTGGCAGCTCTATAATGGCATCACACTTTTCAAGATGTCTCAGCTCCCACAGTGTAAAGAATGGCAGGTTGGTGTATTTTCCAGAATCATCATGACCAACGTAGAAAAACAATAACTCCAATCACTTAAATGACCCTTAAGTGGTTTATTATGACTTTATATTGAAGCCCCTCTAATCAAGCGTATTTTGCTGTGGTCCAGGTCATGATGTGTGGCTGTTCGTACCTGGTGCTGTTCATGGGAAACGTCCTCACCACTCTGGGTGTTGTGTATCAAAAGTACATGAACAACCAGGAAAAGTCCAAGAGCCTCTGAAACTGCAGCCGCGCATCAGACAGCTTACCCTTCATCACAACTCCATTCTGATCATCAGAACGTTTACTACCACTCCCTGTCATGGCAACTTAGTTTAAAAGCTGATTTTACCTGCTCTGTTTTCATAATAAGACAAACAAATTGGTACCTGACAGGTGTACAAAACGCTGTGCGTGTGTGTGCATGTGTGTGTGTGTGTGATCACTGTATGTGTGGTTCTCAGAGGAGGACATGTTCTGTTACTGTTGGCATATTTATTCACTAAGTGGGTGTTTGTCTTTACTCTTCAGCTGCTTTACTTTCTGTTTATTCAGGACTTATGAGAAGTGATAAATAAAACACTCCTGTGCATTTCTACTGGTTTGTTTTTTCTATCGCTAAATCAATATATCACTGAATGCTTCGACGTTTAAGCGTAGCAACCAAGCAGTCGATTATTTTCAGACGACAGACAGCTGAATGTAGTAACGGACCGCACATTCGGAAACCTTGTCCACTTGCGGAGTGATGCACGACGGCAAGGAGTCGCAGTCATGACTCGACCTGCAACACGGCAAGAATCAGTTCAGTGTTATCTTTGAACAACTGCACTGTGGACACAATGGTTCTTTTTGAATGATTTTGTCATCTTTTGTGGAGTATCATTGGACTGTTCAATGGATAAGACTGGAACTTTATGCCAAATTGGACCCTGTGGCTCTACGATGGAAGTCCAGAGGAACTACATTGCAGAACTGTTTGATTACCTGTACAAGTGATTTTTTGGTGTTGGGAACCCCTTAGCAACATTTTTAACCATATAATGGTTTGTTTTTACCAACTTACAGCCAATTTGTTATGGTTATATCAGTCATTGGCCCAAGAGTCAGAGTGAGCTGGGAGATGTGCTTCAATCGTGGGACTGGATGAGACCACTGGTTGATACAGAGTATCACGCGATGTACTCCCTGTTTCTTAATACCCCTCAATGTCAGATTTCTGTTTTTAATCAGATTCAATCGTGTTGTCACGTATGATTTAATCGTACATGACTTCACCTGAATCTTTATTTTACTTACGCTCAACTAAAGAGGCAGGTAGTCTCTGTACCATGTATAGATTCATATTGTAATAATGACACGGCAAATCTCTTCTGCCCTTTGTTCCAACTCTTGTGCTTTATGTCAGGATGTTGAAGCTTTTATATTTCAAAGTGCAGTCTCTTATTTTCTCTGACAATGGATTGGATTTTTAGTTACAGTTTCTTCAATAAAGAAATATAGTACTATATATATATATACCATAACACATCCATAAATATGTCAATCACAAAACTTTTTCTTTTTTGACAATGAAACCAAACAATGCATCAAAACTGTAAAAACAAAAAAGCTATTACAAATTTGAAACTTGGTTTCTGGGAAATACAGGGCAGGCTCTGATAAATGGACTGAATTTCTATAGCGCTTTTATCCAAAACACTTTACAATGGTTGCCTCACATTCACACACCGGCAGCTGAGGTAACCATGCAAGGTCCACTTGCTATCTGGAGCAATTTGGGGTTAGGGTCTTCCTCAGGGACCTTCGACATGGAGGAGCCAGGGATCAATGCCACCACGTTGGGTACACAGTTGTGCCGCCCGAGTTCAAAAGAGGGCTGCATTTCTCAGGCATGTACTTACCAGGTGGTGATTAACGGTGATTGTGACATACATGACAAAAAGTTTTACATGTATGCGGTTGTTGGGTTTTCATCCTTATGGTTAAGGAGTTCTGATCATCATCCATGTGCTGGTCACATTTTGACATTCGTATTGAGAATTTTAGATAAAAGTAAGATTAAAGGGTTTTTACAGTTTGTATCAAGATGTGTCCTTCTGTGATGATCCCACTGTAACAATCTACACTGGGAACAAAACTGATTTCTGTTAATTGTTATGCACCGATTGTGCGTATGAATGACCTGTAGTACACCATAATGACCACAGGGTGGCAGCGGTGACTCGTCAGAGGTGGCAGCAAACGCCAGGCTGTCTGTTGTGTTTCATAAGTGAACCGAGTTCTTAAAAATATCTTCCAGCCGTCCTGCTGTCAGATTCTACATGATGATGAAAAAATATTGAGAGCAGTCTTTTATCCTGCCAAACATGAGTGACTTAATTCGATCTTTTAAATCTTATGTCACATGTCAGACGTGTGTTCTATTTTGAGCACCATTACGTGGATATAAATCTGACTGAATAAATAAATCTGTCATCTAAACACAGATGTGAAATTCTTTGTCATTACAACTCGCACATCATAACGTCTGCTTTGTTGTCACAGGGAGGACAGTGGTCCATATAGTAGTCTGATCTCTTATTTAAAGGGGAAATCTTCAAATTTTCACCACCATTGTGCACTCTGAGTGAAAACAGGCCATTTTTGGGGTACTATCTCTTAAACGCCCCCTCCTGTTAAGCCTCACCCATGCACATACATAGACATACGTGTACGCTGCCTGGTCAATCAATCTCAAGCCTCACTCTTGGTGAGTGTGTCAACTGAGGTGTATAGGCTGTAAATACACACGTCACATGTTCAACATGTGACAGAACTTAAGAACACAAACACATCTGACCAAAGCTGTCAAGGTACTTCAGGCCCAAGTGATTCAATTCTGTCAATAAAGTTGTAAGAGTTTGTCCGTAACCAGTAACACAATACACAGTACTTCCCCTATAGAGTGATATACTTGTATGTATGTAAAAATACTCCATTTCAAATTCCTGATTCAAAAATTGTCTATAAATAGCAGTAAATTGTAGCAAAGTTTCCAAAGTAAACGTACTCATTGTGAAGAAAAGGAGAGTTTGGTGCCAGGTGAAAGCCCCATCCTCTTCGGGGAATTTTTAGGCTTTCAGGCAGGGCCGTGCACAGACATTCTGAAAGGCAGCGGCTGGAGCCAAGAGACAGGGCACCACCCCCACACGCACTCTCCAAATCTACAGTCCTCTCTGGATCCCATATACTCCAGACACAAGCTTCATACCACTCCCTCTGAAAAGACCCGCAATTTTGACAATTTTATGAAGGCCTCTCTGTATTTTATATTATGTTTTTGTACGTGGACTGAATCTGACAGATTCTGTAACTGGAGTAAAAATTCTAACTCTGCTGGCTTTCTTCCTTTTCTTCCCTTTTTGTCTCCTGTCTTCCGTTTCAGTGTCAACACGTTCTGTCTCTGTCTGATACCTTTCCCTTTCCATATCTTCTCTTTGATCTGAAGAGCCTGGCTCACTTCTTCTCTCGGCCAGTAATTCATTTCTCTGGGCGTCATCTTGTTTGTTTGATTCGTCTTCTTAAATACCCGCGTGAGAATTAAAATAAAAGCCTTTTAAATCATAATTGGGCTCGATGCTAATACTCTTATTGTTGTTGTTGTCATGTTGTCGTTCTTCCATTCAAATAATTGCATGTCTATCTTTCTGCTTGTCACACTTTTCATTGTCACCCACCCACTCACCTGTCCTCAGCTGTACCTGACTTATACAGCCCACACATGTAGGCTGACCAGATGTTTTAAAAGAGAAAATGTCTCCCAGTAAAATTGGTGCATGTCATAGTGACATGCCATGGGCAGCTGCCTGCCTCAATATTATCACAACATTGGAATCTAAAATCAAGCTGGTCAGACTATCAGACTGAGAGGATGCTGGTTTGTGGGCTTTATTTAGAAACGTGTGCATGGGCGGAGAACAAAATGAAAACAGGAGAACAAGAGAAATACAAACATAACTTACCCTAACACATAAATGAAACACTCCACAGTAAATAAGGTGTTGCCTATTAAGAATTCACATATACAGTATATATAGTATATGCACAAACTGATTAACTGACTAATAAAGCTCTAAAAAAAGTAACCTACATTTCAAATCCAGTAACAATTCAATTCAGTCTGTTAAGCTGAAATATCACAATGAAAGTGACAAGGGAGAAAAAAAGAGAAATTAAGAAAATGAAATACAAAGACAACATTAGTGATATTTTATTTGCTCCTGTTGTGGTGAATAGAAAAGTGGACAATAAAAGTTATTAATTCATATTTTCTCCCTGAATCGTAGAACAGGAAAGTTAATAGTACAAATACTCAAAGTACAGACCTCAAATTTGTACTTCTGCACCAGACAGATAAATGTCTAATAATATAATTACAAGATAATTATTTTGTAATTATTTTTGCTTGAGTATAGAATAATTTACACAAAAATTAGCAACCGTAATCCAAAAAAATGCTTCTTCTGGTGAGATTGTGCCTTTTTCTTTACAACTGCGACAAGTGTTCAGAGTCGTTGAAGGAAACATGAATTAGGAATCGTTCTAATTCCCTCTGCTTTGTGTAGAAGTTCACTTCTTCAGTTCACATGACATTTGCATTACTGGGGCTTTCACCATCCAGAGCCGAACAGAAAACCAAAGGGTTTACAAAGAAGATCAGAAGAAATAATACCTGAAAAATTTAAAGCAGGATCCAGCCTCACTCCCAATTTATCACAGTACAACCTCCCCCACTCCACCAAAAAGTATTGGATGAAGCAAACCTGGAGGGCTTGGGAGAGCAAAGCTGGGCTGAACAACTGGGATGAAGAGAAAGTAAAGGGGCTGAAGAAAGGGAGGAGGGTTGGGTTTTCTCTCAGCCTCTACCTCTTTCATCTTTCTTATTAAAGTGATAGTGGTGGGGGTCGCTGAGAAGAAGCCCAAGGACATGGGGATGGGGGCCGAGCCTCAGCCTCACATCAGGAGGCAGAGAAGGAGGGAGGAAAGAGCCAGACCGGGCAGACAGGCTGCCATTCCAAAACCTCATTTTTAACCAGACCCACCTCCCCAGGGGACCAGATAAAGAGCTCTTATCTGTGTTCACCTTCTCCGCTGACCTGCGAACGCCTCTGAAACACACGAGCTGGCCATCAGATAGGACGAGGGCAATGCTGATGAGGTTCAATCTGGGGCACGCAGATTAACAGCAACATTCAGGGTGGAATGAAGCATTTCGGGGGATTAGAGCGATTGAGATTTTTTTAATTCTGTATTTTGTGGTGCTTGATAACGGCACACTTTAATTTAAATCTAATCTATATTTATTTGGAATCACACAGCCAGAACAGACTGGTTTCCCTGCTGCTGGCCGCAAGGCAGTCAGCTGGCATTTGGGAACTATTTCCTGGTTGAGGTGCAGTACTGGGGCCGGAGTCTTATTAATATATTTCTATTTATCTCAATGTTAATATATTTCTATTCATCTCAATGTTAAATCAGCATGTTTTCAGAGTTTGAGAGTTTTTCCGTCACAGTAACGGTGGCTTCAAGCTCCATCAGTAATAAGAGGTCACCTGTAACAAAGGCCAGGGGTTTTCCACCTGGTGGTCAATGGAGGTATTGCTGGTGGACCATGACCATGACTTCAATCGTGTAATTTTAATGCCAATATATTTAACTGTTTTTATTTGTACATGTTTTTAATTCTCTAATTTATTGTTTGTGAATAAACAGATGCTTCTATGCAAAATTTTGTAACTCCATATCTCTGTTAGAGTGAATTTTCTAAACTGGCATACCTAAAGAATAGGAACAGGACTACGATGGAGACAGAAAATGACACAAGACCGTCCCTGTCTTGCACTGTATCGCGAAGAATAGACAGATGGTGTGCAACTCACCACACCCCAAAATCTCACTAAAAAAAATAAATCCTGATCCGATCCCAGCCCCTGTCATCTGTTGACCTTGGATCGCTTCTGAATCAGGGAGCTGGTCCATGAAACAATACATATTTTGAAAACCCCTAATTTAGGCTTTTAGTTAAATGTGGAAGTTATTTTTCAGCCATATTTTGAGATTCTGCTTTTGGTTAAAGTATTATTTAGCTTTAGCTTCTGTTTCCCCCTGATGTTTCCTGACGTGGTTGTACCACTCATGGCACTATGCTTGCGTTCTGGTGATGATGGACGATGAGGAAACGCTCACTCCCACCTCCTGCCACCCCTGCTTCTCCTCAGGGAGCTTCGGTATGAAAGTGACACGGTACGAAATTGAAACAGCCTACACGTTTCCAGAGTACAAAGTGTTTACATATTACTCCTTATTTATTGTGGGTATGATTTTACAATAAATTAATTAAAAATACAAACAATGACATTTGTGGATTATAAAATATACATTTGTGTACCGTCTTTTGTGGGTTACAGCTAATAAAGAGTCCAATAAAATCTTCTATTCCTTTGGTGGTTGAGATCTGCTCCTTCAGATGATTTGCTTGCTTGTTTAAAATCTGTCTGCTCTGTTACGCCACCGTCTAAATAACAGTGAACCACGTCGGAGCACACATGGCTCTTGGACATGGTAATGGCAGATGACGCTCTGATTGGTTCAACTCGTGTTCGACCCAAAACACGCCTATGATTAATTAGGAGCCTAAATTC
>OMNV01026201.1:41553-53211 GCA_900303265.1 Brotula barbata | reverse complement strand
CACCCCACCACCCTCCGCCTGAGTGTGTGTGTGTGTGTGTGTGTGTGTAAAATCAATTAAGTTAGTTTGGTATTTACTCATTGCAGAATGGTAACACACATTCACCACATGGAGCAATAAGAAACACTCAACCTGGGCTGATGTGATGTCATTGTCGTGTTTGTTGGGCCATCACCGAACGATTTTGTCACCTTTTCTTGGCCGTGTTTTGATTGTGTGCAGCTTTAAAATTTTGCTGCCATCTTGACCAAGACTCCCTGGAAGAACAGATCCTGGATATCAATGGGGCTTTAAAAAAGGGAGAAAATCCAAAAAATCCATAAATGAATAAAGTGCTGGACTTGAGGAAGATATGTCTTGAATCCTTGTTATGGATTATGGTCTTATCTCATCAGAGTCAGTCCTCTGACCTCATCCTTGTCTCGTCTCTCCGTGTGTTGCAGGTGTCAGGGACGAACCTTCCAGCTACATATGTACCACGTGTAAGCAGCCCTTCCCCAGCGCCTGGTTCTTGCTGCAACATGTCCAGAACACCCATGGCATTCGTATTTACTTGGAGTCCAACCCCTCCAGCACAGCCCTCACCCCACGCATCACCATGCCTCCACCCATGGGCAACGATTCCATCCCTCAGTCCCCCCTCGCCAACTTCCTGGGTGACAATAACCCCTTCCACCTCCTGAGGATGACGGGGCCCCTCCTCCGGGAGCCCCCACCAGGCTTTGTGGAGAGCCGCCTCCCTAATACGCCTCCCTTTGTCAGCCCACCACCCCGCCATCATCTGGACCCCCATCGGTTGGAGCGTCTTAGCGCGGAAGAGATGGGTCTCATCTCCCAGCACCCGAGTGCCTTCGAGAGGGTGATGCGTCTGACGCCCATGGCTATGGAGTCCCAGTCCATGGACTTCTCCAGGCGGTTACGTGAGCTGGCAGGGAACAACAACAACACCACACCACCATTGTCACCCAGCAGGGCCAACCCTATGCACCGACTGCTAAACGCTAACCCCTTCCAGACTGGGTCAAAGTCGCCCTTTCTAAGCACCCCTCCCTTACCACCAATGCCCCCAAACAGCACCACTCCACCCCAGACACAGAACAAGGTCAAATCCTGCGAATTTTGCGGTAAGACCTTCAAGTTCCAGAGCAACTTGGTGGTACACAGGCGCAGCCATACCGGAGAGAAACCATACAAGTGCCAGCTGTGCGACCACGCCTGCTCTCAGGCCAGCAAGCTCAAACGCCACATGAAGACCCACATGCACAAGGCTGGATCCCTGACGGGGCGCTCAGATGACGGCTTGTCCACCACCAGCTCTCCAGAGCCAGGCACGAGCGAGGTCACAGGAGAGGGCATGAAAAATCACGATGGGGACTTCCAGGGGGAGGGCAACGAGGAGGAAGAGGAGGAAGAGGAAGAGGAGGAACTCGAGAATGAGAGTCGACCGGAATCCAACTTCAGCATGGAGTCTGAGTTCTACAGGAACAGGGAGAACGGTTCCAAGCTGCCCTCGGAGGAAAAATCATCGCTGGCTCTTGAGAAGATGGTGGCAGACGGGGGGCTGAACTCTATCCAACAGTACAATAATTTGATTGTTGACAATCGTAAAAGGATGCCCTTCTCTAAGAGGAGCTCAGACGGCCAACGCGACACCGGGGACGAGGGCTCGGTGATTGAGGAGATGAACCACCACCAGCAGCAAGAGAGGACAACAATTAATGGCCGGAACTGTGGCTCCGGTGACTCTTTCTCAGGCCTCTTCCCCCGTAAACCGACCCCAATCACCAGCCCCAGCCTGTCCAACTCCTCAAACAAGAGAATCAAGATCGAGAAGGACTTGGACATTCCCCCGGCGCCCCACATCCCCTCCGAGAACGTCTACTCTCAGTGGTTGGTGGGATACGCCGCTTCTCGCCACTTCATCAAGGACCCTTTCTTAGGCTTCACTGACTCCAGACAATCGCCCTTCGCCACCTCCTCCGAGCACTCGTCCGAGAACGGCAGCCTGCGCTTCTCGACTCCTCCGGGCGACCTGCTCGACGGCGGCCTCTCCGGTCGCAGTGGCACCGCCAGCGGGGGGAGCACGCCTCACCTGGGCGGAGGGCCCGGTCCGGGCCGACCCAGCTCTAAGGACAGCAGGAGGTGTGACACCTGCGAGTACTGCGGTAAAGTGTTCAAGAACTGTAGCAACCTTACGGTGCACCGGCGCAGTCACACTGGCGAGAGACCGTACAAGTGTGAGCTGTGCAACTATGCCTGCGCCCAAAGCTCTAAGCTGACGCGTCACATGAAGACGCACGGCCAACTGGGTAAGGAGGTTTACCGCTGTGACATATGCCAAATGCCCTTCAGCGTGTACAGCACTCTGGAGAAACACATGAAAAAGTGGCACGGGGAACATTTGATGACCAACGAGGTCAAAATTGAACAAGCAGAGAGAGCCTAAGTCAGGTTCCCCGTTTTGTACTCTGCAACACTTTGAATTAAAAAAGAAACGACACGGGGTAGCTGGATACTCTTTCTGAAATTTTTGGGTTGATTTTGTGTTTTTGCCTAAGAAACTGCCAACTGAGAAAACGTGAAAAGACAAACACAGATGTGAACTCCTGTTAAAGCTGTCTAAACTGCCTCATTTGGCATTCCTTTTTAAACAATCAGTCAGTTGAGTTATATGTGGAGCCTTTAACTGTGCAATAATTTCTGTATTTATTGGATTTTGTACTTTGGCATGTGCAGGTACGTTTTTATTTAGGCGTTTAATTTTAATTTTAATTTTACTTTTTTAAGTGATACTCTGGTGATTTTTACAAAATTTAATGATTTACATCCCAAACGTGGTCACTGAAATTCTTTTTTTGTTTTGGTATTTTTGTAGCATTCTGGAGATTCACTTACCGAGTCGGTACGCCTTCAAGTTAAGATTGGTAGAAATGTACAATTGTTCTTTTACGTAAAGAAAAACAAGCATGTCCTCTGGGAGAACAAAAAATAGAAACACATCAGGTTGGTTTTAAGATTTATTCACCATTTATTCGCATTGACGCAATTCTCTGCCAGCCCAAAATGTTTTCATTATACGTCACAACCAGTAGACCTGTGCTGCGTCCTGAGAGTCCTGAGTTTACAGCGTGTAAATGCAGCCTTTTTTCGCTGTCCATTTGCACTCGCAAAAATGACCGACACCACTCGGATGAGGCGTAACTCCCAGGTGTTGTTGTCAAGTCAGTTGGCAGCTCGTGCGATGTCGCCCCGTAATGTGAGGTAGGCCAGAGAATGTTTAAAAACTGCACATGCAGGGCGTCGTAAGGAAAAATAAGCATGATGCTAATGCATTTGACGAGACAAGGGAAGGTAAGTGACAGCCAAATATCTCCAGAATGATACAACAAAGAAACGTCAGCCACCGAGCGCAGACGTTCATTTCCTAGAAGTCATGAAATTTTGTAAAATCGCTGGTGCTTTTGCTTTAACACCCACATGATATCCTGAGATTTGTTTAGAGGACAGAGTCCCCATTTTAAGTAATGGTTTTTTGGCCGCTGCTCGTACGAAATTGTATATTTAAGCTAAAGGTGTGATTTTTTTGAAGAGGAGCTGAATTCAATCTTCAATTTGAAAGTGGCGTTACTGAGAATGTTAGAATTAGTCTATTTTGTGTGATGATGATGATACGCGGACAACAATCCTTTGGCATTGTAGCATGAACTGACTGTAAAACATGTCAATAGAATTGGATATGTAGCACTGAATGTCATATTTGACAGTAAACGTAAAATCAGAGAGGATCCCAAGGTTCATAAAGCCTGTTTCCGCCACGCAAACAGGTTATAGATATGGCAGCTGCTGACGGGTACGTGGTACCACGCTCCGACAACGCTACGACAACCATTCCCAATTTCCTCTGCTTTCCACACACTCCACACTTCAAAATAGATTAGATTCATTCAACGGCAACTCTTCAACTATGGTCCGTTATTTGTCCCTGGACTGTTTATGGAAAACAAAAAAATGTTTCCCACTTATAATTCTTGCCAATGAACATATATGTATTAAATTTATACAATCGATTAAATTTACACCTAATTGTTTATTGAGTAAAGACAGCATCTGACCCGACCGCTAAGCTAACTTAGCTTCTCCACTGTCTTCACACAACTGGACGGAAACTGGACAATTGTATCGCACACTTAAAGCCTAAGCAACACGGATTTGTGGTTGCGAATAAGCAAACAAAATGTAACAGGTCATCACCTAGGTTACAAGCCGTCACAGTGTCTTAAAGTGACAGCGTACCATTTACTGGGCTATGTCTTAAATCATATCCATATCAAACTGACTCATATATAAGTATATACTCAAAGTATATACTCAGAGTATATATTTACATATACATATATATACGGACACAGGGTGCGGAGAGATGCAACCTTGTTCAATTTTGTGTTGATGTTATGTGGATTTTAGATAGAAGAAGACATATTTAAAAGTGACATATGAATTTATAACTTATTGTTTGAATTATAATATTATTACATTACACAAAAAGTCAATCCAGGAATCTTTTTGTCCTGTTGTCTCATTTTCTACAATTTGAACCTAAATGGACCATCGTTGAAGAATTACCCGCATCCATCCATGTATGATATTCAGCATGAGGGCGTATAATCCAGGCTTTATTATTTATTAGGAGTAAACACATCGTGAAGCCATGCAAAGCGAGTATGCATAGAGTAGAAGAAGAGTGAACACGAGGACATCTCAGGGTGAGCGACACACAACCTTTATTTATTTACATTTGCTCCATTTCACCCTGAGTTCATAGAAACAGGAAGTTACTCCTTCCCCAGCACATCCTGTCCCCTCAACACAATTTCTTTCTGTAGGTGAGCTAGGGGCGAATTCGTGAATATTCACCAGGCTCAGCATTTGTCGGGGTAGTGTTGTGTAGCCTGTACTGACAGACGTACAGCCATATTAGCGCCAAAAACGTCGCGTGGCATTTCGGTGTCATGTGATACAGATTGATTGACACACGAACACACCCCTGACTTACCTACAAAAAGAAAAATGCGTCCTGTGATGTCCAAACTTCGGATTCATTTCAAAATTGAGATACACATAAATATTTGAAGTCACTGGGGGTAATTCATGTAAACGTTGCTCCGACTGCGCTCAGAAGCGCTAACTGAACTTTGTTCGTTCGCGTTGTTGTAAGGTGCATCTACGATAAAAACAGATGAAAATAATTATAAAATTAAGAATGCATGTCTAACGTACGGTTTGAACTCTTCGGCGTATTTACTAAATCCACCACAATCGGCGGCGAGGGCGGTTCAGGTTATTTGATTGAAGTGCTGTTAATAAGGATCAGCTGCTAAACGGTAAACGACGCCAATACACACACGTGGAGGGCAGACGCGCTCACGAGTGAATGATCTCCGTTCCCTCCGTCACACATGAGGAACGTCCTAAGTATATCATGCATTAACCCACAGTTTTCAGCTGAGATGCTTTTTTGTCATTTAACAGGCTCAAGACCTCTGTGCGATCCCTATGAGCCTTTTCCACTCCGGGGCTGAATCGTATCGAGCTGTACCCAGAGGTGGCCTGCTTCCTTTTCCCCATCACTCAAAGCTGACCCCAGCCAAGCTGAAAGCCCCGTTTTTCAGCCCTGGTCGTGCTGGTCTCCGCCTTCAACCGGGCGGCGGTGACGTAGCGATGCGGAAGCGACATAAATACGAATGTGGAAATATCTCCTAGCTTACGCGCCTTCCTGACATTTATGAGCGAACATGGTTGCGTGTTGCTATTTGGCCGTACCAACACGTCAAATCTGCCGCTGTGTTACGTGAATGACCTCCACTGCTTCTAAACCATTTGGGATGGATTTATTTATGTGCTAACACAAAAGATACCACAACGCCACGTTCATAACAAATTCTGCAGAAAATGTCATTTCAATTTCAGATGATATTGTTTATTGTCTAAGTTTAATCATCCCTATGCATTATTTTGCTGAAGTTGCTTACAGTTTGTTAAAACAGATTAGTAGTAAAATTTGACTTGTATTGTTGGAGTGATTCTATGATTGTATAAAATGAATTCTGATGAATAAAGTCACCTCTGCACTGAGTTAGGAATCTAAATTTTACTCTTAGATGTGACAACGTTTTATTGTGTGCTGAAATAGTGAGAATAATCGTCAGACGGACAAACACGCTCCATACTTCATAGACCTTTTTCAAGTCATGTCATAGGTTATGTGCTAGCTGATAGCCTAGCGCTATCTCTCGTAGCATCACGCGAGTAGCTGTACTTCAAGAGGCATGTTTGATAAGCCCACGACCAAATCGATGGCAGAGACTTAAAATATTGTGCAATTCTTCAGTTTTTCACTTCAGCTCATGTGACTGAAGAGCAGCCGATAAAAGCTCAGCTGCTGTGTGCTATAAGACTCAAGGAAGAGTTCACAGACCGAGGAAACACGAGTCAGATATCACGCTAACATGGACAAAGTCAAAAACTTCAGACTTATGACAGGAAGATTTTCTGACCTAAAACTCACAATGTGACAAGAGCTCAGCTTGAACTGATCATAAAAATGTATACGTGACAAACTTATAGGCTAACACAACACAGTGTCAGGCTGAACTGTGACATGAGAGGGGGAGGGGAGAGTCCGGGGAGATGCTGTGTGAAAAGTTATTCATCATTTCATGTAACATTGCTGCTGTTGCGTCTTCACCGTGATTATTGTGGTCAAAATCGTTACAGTTGGATCTTTAATCCAAACAGAGAGAGAGGACAAGAGAGTCAGTCGGAAACGTTTAGTAAATATGGCTAAATTGTCGAACCTGGCCAACTTTGAAACCTTTGTTGAAGTATTTGGACAAAGTTTGGTCTGTAGTATAGTTTGTTTTATATTCGACAGATTTTTGCTACATTAACACTTCAATACCATTTGGGCTAAATTTGATCAATTTTAATGTTTGCTAGCAGTGAATACAGCCTAAAGAACTACAGCCTAAAGAACATTCTTTTATTCTGAAATGTTAGGACTTTTCCTGTGATACAAAATGTACAAAAAATTTAGATTTTATATATTTGTACAGCTCAAATTTTTGTCCATGTTTTTCGATTCTGATACATTGAAATGCACTTCAATTTCACCATACATAGAGTCCACAAAATCAGCTGACACAAGCAAAAACCAAGTGTGAGGGCTTACTGAGAGGCCACAGGAAGTAGTGGAATGAGGAAGGATGCTGAGAAGTTGCTTGGCTAATATACTGAGACATCAGGGCCCAGTTTGTATTTAAGACTTAACAGATACCGAACCAGATCAGCGGTCCCATGAGTTGTAGGCAGTAGGCTGCGAAGATGAGAATGAACACAGGTTCGATCCCGCTTCAAAGTAGGTTTAGGTGAGCATTACGCGTTGTCCTGTGCAGTGGTGGCTAACATGAAGGGATTCTGGGAAAAAATGGATCTATTAAATATGTCCGGAGCACAAAGCTAGAATCATCAGATCATCAGAGCGGTTTATTGTTCTTACAAGAATGATTTCATGTTAACACATTGTTTCGTTTTAAAATGAAAACATTCTCGTAATAATGTATTGATTCATGTTAAAGGGAAGAAATAAATAGGAAAACGTCGCTGTAGCAGCAGGATAGGCGCTAAAACATTTCATTTTGAAAAGCTTTTCTTTTAAGGTGAAAATGTTCTCAAAATACTGAGAAAGTGGCTGAATATTTTTCTACATGATGACAGATCTGCGTCGCCATACAATATGAATGGTATAAGGAGGGTTAAATGCTGGAGAATCACTGCTGTCTTCATCTTATCTCTGTGTCATGGGTCTCTATAAACGAGTTAAGGGCTCCCTTACGACTTTAGGTTTTCAGTGATGTCATGAGAGCTCTGTTGTTGTTGGGCGTGGAGCAATGTTGGATACGGACTATGGATGAGGGGACGTCTTTGCTCTGATTTTTTTATTGGTTGGCCTCAGACAACTCTTTATTCATGGACATGGAGACTTTGAAGTATTGATGTTTGTGGTCAGGGTCCTGTTTCTTACACTGACCTGAAAACAGTTTTGTATGGATCCTCTGAGGCTTTATCTACATGTTTTAATTAGAATTAATAGTAGAGTTTTTGCTAGAACCGTGCGACTGATGCCAAGACCAGAATGTGGTTCATTGACTGGCCTCTTTAAATCTTGATCTAGACCTAGAGATCTTGCTCTTCCTAAGCTGAGGAGACACCGTGTGTGGACCCCGTCTCTTCTTACTCACTCAGCCTGTCTGTGTAGTTGGACTGTTTTTGTTTTTTTCTTGGTATGTAGGGACCGTGATATTCTAAAGGTTGTTGTCAAACCACCATTGTGGCCTCTAGTCTTCAAGCACTAAACCTGACCCAGGATGGACTGATTTCCTCATAGCCACCCAGCTGTGGTGATATGAGTGCCAATATCTTTAATGAACAGGCAGAACAGATAAATTCTCATAAAACTCTTCCACACTGGTCACTGAATTTGTAAAAAAAAAAAAAATCCTAAAATGCATTATAACAATGGCATTTTTCTGTTAACACTGGACACATTGGGTGTCATTTTATATTAGTTTCTCTCGAATGCATCGTGATCTGTTTGGAAACTTAGGGCTTTTCACTAAAATGTAAAAAATAAACTTATAAAGAGGGAGCCCTCAGTGTTTATCTCAGAGTTTAAGAGGTTAGATTTGCTCATTAAATGGTGAAAATGTGTAAGTAATTGCTTTTGCCGTGTCAGCAGAGATGAGATGAAGACAGCACTACGGTGATTTTAAGGAACAAATATCGGATAAATGTTTAACATAAAACTCATTAGACCGCGGTCTGATTCCTTTTGGAACGTTATCATCTATAAACGAACAGAGACGTGACGACTTTAGACTTTAATTATACTGCAAATAATAGATCATGTGACTGTAAATGGATTTATTCACACATAAATGATGTAATCTGAGTAAAACTAAGCGTGTATCTACTCACCTGATGGACAGCACTCACACATATCCACGTCAGCCTCACTGTCCACATGTTTTTAGATCTACTGGACTTATTCTACGTGTAATACCTCAGATCAGGCAGAAGCAAAAACCACGTTGGCGAAGGCGTCCTTGTTTCTCCTCCAGAGTCGGGCAGACCTCCAGCTCTATTTACTGCACTTTCTCCTCTGTTCATGGGTAGCAAACGTACAAATCCTACAAAGGCCCAGCTCATGTAGGTCACCACGTTATTTTAGTCTTTACGGACAAACAAAAGCCAACCCGAAAGGGAAGAAAACCTGCAAACATGACGCGTAGTAAATACATTTTTAGGGATACGCAGCTGAACTTACACATTCAAAAACCAAGATGACATTTTGGCATCACGTGATAGAAATGGATCGTAGTCTCATAGCCTCCGCCATAGTAGGATTCAGAAACATGCAGCACTTGATGCTCTGCTGAGGACTCTGGCTGTCATACCTGCAGGCAAGGACAGTAACTATCCCCCTCCAATCCCTTCCTTTGGCCCTCTGCAACAGCGCCACTCAGTGGACGGTCTGGGTTTTGGGCTTTATTTCAAGGACCTGGAAATCCCCTTAATCATCAGGTTATTTATTTATTCATTTATTTATTGTTTTTAGACCCATTATAGAACATTTATTGAAAAAGAAAAAATCTCCAGGTTTGTGCAGACTATTTAGAATTTAGAAAACCATCAGAATGCATGTAATCATAGTGATTGTAACTCAAGTGAAAACTCTCTATCCTCCCTTCCGACCTCTATCATCAAAATTCCAAATCATGACTTTTCCAATCACATACACAACACACACACACACACACACACGTGCGTAGCCTGGAAACAAAGGTGGTGAAAGTTTCCCACCTGGATTTGGCTGATGTTGGAATGCCCACAGTCCTATAAAAGTAAATACTGAGTTTATTTTGTACTGCCATTGGATTTGACGTGAGTGTGCCTTGAATAACGATCTTCCTATTTATTGTCTCGACTAATGCAACACTTTTTATCGAGCGTCCAATTGAAACAGAAAGAGAAACATCGCATATGTAATTTGACGTGCGAAGAGGATTATTTCAATTAAGTAAAATCAGGTTGAGTTTAGGTACCCAGCAGAGTATCAACGTGTCTGCGTGTATATATGTATGCATATGTACATATAAAGGCACAAACCTATTTATACCCAGATATACAGTATATAAAATTCATCAGACTCTGTCCTCAACCATTAATCCAGTGGACGAAAGCCACACAAAAGTCAAAGAAGAGACTGGACGAAAATCAGGAGAAAAGAATTCAGTGCACTCTGTCTTAAGTTTACAGTATTGACACAAGTACAAGGGTAAAATAATATTGTGTGTGTGTGTTTTCAATACGCAAGTTTTTTATTTTATTTTCGGGTTTGCTTCTCTGAATGCCATCACGGCGATGTGTATATTGTTTTTTTTTTTTGTTTGTTTAGTTTTTTTGGTGACGGGGTTTTAGTATATATATAAACATATATGAATATATATGACATTTTTCTTGTTTACTGTAAAAGTATACCAGTATTTGTAATATTGGAGAATGCCTGGGCATTTTACAAAGAATAGAAAAAAGGTTGTTTATTTAATTTTCTTTTCTTTTTTATTTTGCAGTCTGACTTAAATTGTGGGTCTCTTACGATGTTTTTGTCACTGTAACTGTAAAAGTCTTAAGTTTAGTAACTTTGATTCTGCCTTGGGTGTAATGAAATTTAAAAAAATAAATCCATTTAAAAAACGACTGCGCTGTAACACACTTGGATTTGGTGGAGGGTTGGGTGGAGGGGGTGCGGGTCGGATGTATTTTTGCCCTTTTTTTTGGTTTATTCTTCTTGACGTGGGTGTCTTTGTTTTGTTACTGGTCGTCTACGTTCACACTTTTGTAAACTTTGTCTGAATTGTTTGCGATCTGTGAACACATTCAGCATTTTAGGTAACCCGACAAAAAAGCTGTTCGTTGACACCTAAAAGATTCAGTCTAAGATGGCTTACTTAGTCCGATTCTTAAGATTCTTAAGATAGTAATAATATTATCCTTAATCAATGAGGCAATCCCACAATGCAGTGTGGCAGGGCTTTTATGAAATGTTTGATCTAAGACGGTGGACAGGTCTGCTACAGTGGTGAGCGGCAAAGTCATTTTTAAATCTTACTTCCTCTAGGGTAGTGTATTTTTTTAACCTTTTCTTTCATAAATGGTTACACATTATATTTTATCTTCCACTTTAGTTGTATCGATGGTCGTCTGGGTGTTTTTGGTATCTTCCAGGTACTTGTAGGTTAGCATGCTAGCTCCTTGCATGACCTCAGGCTGCTATATCAAATGAACCAGTGTTTTTCAACCTTTTTTGAGCCAAGGCACATGTTTTACATTAAAAAAAAATCCCGTGACACACCACCAAACAAATATTTTATAAAATGATACATTGTAGCCTAATACAGTATATATGACAATTTAGTCTCTCAATTTATTTATACTCACTCAGTGTGAAACGTGGGCCTGTTTAGATGAACAAAAAGCTGATGTGCTATGAGAGCTCTCTCAGACACCTTTATAGTTTTTGTCATAAAAGTTGCCTGTTGC
>OMNV01026201.1:24519-35450 GCA_900303265.1 Brotula barbata | reverse complement strand
GTGAGTTTGTTTTGATAAGTCACCATGGATTGTCACCTCTACATTCGGACAGATTTCTGTGTTTCTCTGCGTGTTTTATCTCAACTTGTTGTCTTTTAACGCAGCCTCATTTTCGTTACAAACTAAACAAACAGTTTTACGGTAAATACGGAGCAGTCGGTGATGTTTTTAACACAACCGACATCAATCTTCGGCTTTTTAGCACTCAACATCAACATCAACAACATACTTCGGATGTCAAAGCATTGCCGTTTTAATCCACGCATGAGATAAACTTATTTAAGTTTCATTTTTAATTACGCGGGCCGGTCAGGGACAGGCAAAGGGTCGGATGTGGCCCAGGGGCCGTACTTTGCCCAGGTCTGGCCTACATGAAGTCACATGGTCTCGCCAGGTTTGTCGATGAAGTGGAAGCATAATGTCCGTCTATTATCATACACACACAGAGATATGACGGGCATGAAGACATCCACTGACATTTTTATAATACAAGAGCAGCCACAAATCAAGTAACATAACATAACAGTGAAATCACCGCAGCAGACCAAGGTGATAATATGAAAGCACATGTATGATGGGTTTCTATCAGCCTCCGGTACAAACATCAGATTTTTTCATCTACTTAGTGCTGCCCTGACATGAAGTTCAGATTCTGGGGTGGTATGCATCAACAGTGCAGGATTTGATGGTCAAACCAATCTATGTCATGTTGTATTGACGTGCTGTGATGTTTTAGTATGCCAAGGCCTTAATACACCCTGAAAATCCAACTGTAGACACTCACACTGGACAAGTGCAGACGTAGCCTCAGTGCTTTCAGTCCTTTTAACACTTCATTTCAGCGTTAATTGACGCTCACCTTGAAGCTCCGAAGGCGGTGCAGGTGAAGTACAGCTGTCTGGTCTCAAAGGGGATCAGAAAAGGACACTTGGACGTGAGCTGTTCACACCAGTCAGGCAGAGCGCCACTGGCCAGAGCCAGAGGTTCCTGAAGCACAAGGACAGACACACACAGTCAAATTTCATTGATCCCCTAACCCCCATTGTCACTTCCGACAACATGAGCAAAACCAGACACTATTAGTGACATTAAACTATATTTATACAGAAACACTGTGTAAAAGGCAAAGTAAGATGCAGGTAAATGCAGTGTGAGTGACCTCGATCTGCTGCAGGATCTTGGTGGTGATCTTCTTGCTGGTGAAATCCTCTGCAGAGGCGTTAAACTGCAGCTCGTCAACATCTGAACACAACATCATACGGTCATCAGCACTGACAATAAGTGACATATTTTCCCTCTGACGTGTGTAGATTATTTATTTATTTGGGGAAAGAGTAGTGCAGGCAAGAAGTGTGACTGTGTGTTCGTACCCTCCTGGAGTGAGCGGGCGTTGGAGGAGTCTCCTCCGATGATGTAAAGGATTCTCAGTAACTGTAGGACATCCTCCATCCCACAGGCATTCTGGCTGCAGCCCGCCTTGGCCTGTGCTGCCTCCCTAGCACCGCCCAAGATGTCACTGCTCTGATTGGGCGAGACAGCGCTGGGACTCAGACCCCCTGAACGACCTCCGCTGTGTTCGCAGAAGTCCTACGCAATAAAAAGGTCATGTCAGGTGAAAGGTCATACTATGGCTGGAAATGATGGAAATGCAAGTTAAACATGAATGTGGTGCTGCAAAAATTGTGTTGAGCACCAATATCAGATTTTTCAGCACGAATCAACCAGAATAATGGATAAAGGTTTCACGCAGGCATTGATCAAGCATATAAGGAATTGATCAATAAAATGCACAACATCTTGATTGTCGCCAACTTTGTGCTCACTGTTTGGTCACATCATTGACACAATGCATTTTAAAACTTGAACAGTTAAGTCATATGATGCATTAAAATAAATACAAACTCTTAAAATATCTGGCATCACAAAAAGAATGAATGACATATTGAATCTTTATACAAATCTTTAGACCGCCGCTGGTGAAATTAACCATCATATTTTATACCCAGCTCTATGTATGAGACACTTAGATTAAGAGTAAATATAAGACAATACCAAAAGCTGAAGTTATATGATAGAGGCTAAAATGTCCTCAGCATCCTTTAAATCAGATAAGAGTATATCTAAATGAGAAATTACAGTGTGAATTACCATCTTTCCACTTTCCCTCTCTTTGTCCGAGTCCTTCAGTTCTCTGTACATGATCCTGCAGGCAAACAGACAAACGTTCAAGTTTCTTTGTTTGGGAAATGTTTGCTTGAGTAATTTCTCAGAATCCTCCTGTCTGCTCTTACGTGTACGTGGGCTCCCAGATCCGTCGTAGTTTGTCTGTCTTCACGGCTCCATTACAGGAGAGCTGCAAAAGCCTCTGGACGTAGTAGAAGATGGTCGATTTGTAGTTGGACAGAGGGAGCTCCACTTCACGGGTCGTACCCAAACCAGCCACCTGAATGAATACAGACACATCGCAGGCTTTAATGAACACTTCCATCTTTTGTGCTCGTCATATTGACTTGTAGAAGTGAGCCAGATTTTTGTGCTTACAATAAAACTCTTTACATATTTATGGCACACTATATTACACCATACTATACTACACCATACTATACTGACACTATTCTGGCCCATGAACGATAATTCTCTGGTTAGCTTACACTTTTGGTATTTACACATATCTGTATATACATACAGGGTTTTTTTTATTTATTTATCTGAAGAAACAGGAGTATGCAACTAAATACATTCCTTGTATGAATCATGCATGGCCAATAAAATAATTCTGATACTGGTGACAGTTTTTTGCCATTACTGACTCGACAAAAGTTCCACCTCAAGTGAGCAGAAAAACATTTCTGAGATATTGGAGGGTTGTTTATTTGTCCATAAATTTGCCTGTTTGTTTTTCACTTTTTTCATATAGAATTGACAAATTGTGCAAATCTGGTAAATAGAAACATGGCTATTCACTGAGTTCTGCTCTATTCTAACCACTCCAGTCTCTCTCCTCCATGATTTTGGAAGTCTTTCAGTCCTTTTAAAAGCCTTTTCTATCACTCTGAACATTGTAGACCATTTGCCTTGCACAGCACACACACAAAAAACCTCTGGGTGTGCTCTAATGAAAAACACCTCAAATTAAAATATATTTCACACCTTCAACTGTATGCGAGGCTCACTAAACTAATTTTTTTTTTTTTTTTTTTTTTTATACCTTTGCATTTTTGCACACCTGCTGTCATGTGGAGCTGCTAAACAGATTTTCACTGTGAATATTGCCAACAATGTGAACAGGGACAATAAAGGACTTTATCTTTATTATCTTTTATCTTATCTAATCAACCATCATACATGTGTGTTTCACAATAAGTGCAGTCAAACTTAAAGTGTACGAATCCTTATGTTATGATAAACCTCATTAATCTTATTCCTATTTGGTAACCGAGTGCAGTGTTTTTTACCTTGAGGGTTAGAGCAAGATGGGGAGACTGAGTGCACTCCACCTCCTCCTGAACCTCAGAATGAGGAGTACCTGCATACAACACAGGAGAAACTATATAGTCACCATCATTCACATAGTTTCAGTACCTCTGTGGCTCTGTGTGTGTGTGTCGCTCTACCTGGTGGGGGGATCTCCAGGTCAGTGGTCTGCTGGACGTTGGTTCTTCCTGGTCGAGGGTCGAAGGTGGGGACAAGAGCGGAAAACTGTCTCTTAAGTACGAAGTCGTCGTCCCACGTTCTCCTGCGACCTCCTTTGGTCTCATACTCTTCCTCCTCCTGCACAATGACAACAACCCGTTTTCCTTAACTCGAGTAATAACACAGATGGGTAGAATTTCCCTTAGAGTCCTGGTCAACATGTTACTTGTCAGCTGTCAGATAATAATGGGTTTATTTGCATACCAGGACCTCCTCATACTCCTGGTCTTCCTGATTGTCATCTTCATTCTCATCATCATCATCATCAGGTTCTGGGAGGTCCTCCTCATCATCAAGCTCAGCCAATAGTGTGTTAGCACGGCAGCTGTCCAAGAAGTCTACAGGAGGTTGAATAATATACAAAAAAGTGAATCAAAACGGAGTGTTAACAATCAAAGATATAAAAGAAGCAAAATCAGCACCAGCTGAGAAACCAAAAACCAAAAAAAAAAGCGCTTTCAAGGTTTCCACCCAGATTTGAATGAATTTGTTTTGGATATTAAAAGACAGAGAAAGAGAGAGACAGAGAGTGAGAGACACCAACCATAGAGGGAGAACTCAGCCTCCTGTCCCGTGTCGCTTTCACTGGATGTGGATGTCAGGCTGGTGGTCAGTGTGTTGCTTAGTAACTGGCCCACTGATAAGCCTGTGGTGGCTGTGGCTACGTTATTGCTGCTGGTTACTATGGAGGTTGACATGGTAACAGTGGAGGTGGTGCCAGTGGTGGTGAGGTTAGGAAAGCTCTGAGCACCCATGAGAGGAGAAGCTGCAAACAAACAAAGAAACGCTGGTTAGTTGGCTCGAGTTTATGTGACTGCCCACTGGAGCAGAAGCTACTCATGCTGTTAACACTGCAGACCAGAGCACAGCAACAGTTTCCAAATATATCTGACCTCTTAAATGAAAATATCTGGACTTGATTCAATCTCACCACCAAGTATAATGGTCGATCATCTTGTTACTGACAAAGCCCGTAATAAGATCAAGTGTGCGGCATTTTGGCCATGAGGCAGTCATGCTGCATTCTCTCAGAATTCTATAGCTCTACAATATCAATATGGATCAGTGTTAATAAAAACTGAAGCACTATGCATTTTGAATATTGTAATACTTGAAATTCCCTTTGAAGACGTAAATAATATTGCAATACTTGAAATTCACTTTGAAGACATAAATAATAAATTAGTCACTTCTACTGAAAGACTGACAAATGTTTGATCTTTCCACATTACCAGCGCAGCTCTAACATCATTAAGTTTCACATGTTCTACATCTGTGGCACTGCGTTCTAATCCTACTTGTTGATGCTGTAGCAGTAGTAGTAGTAGTAGTAGTAGTCGTACTATCGCGTAGTATTGTTTACTCACTTGCACTGCTCATGACGTTTCTACCCAGCGTGTTGGTGTTGTTGTCGCTGCTACTGCGGCTCAGGTTCATGTTGTTGGTGGCATTGGTACGGGACATGTTGGGCACGCGGCGGACAAAGGATTCCATGAGGCTTGCCTCACGGGAGGACAGGTTAGGTACACTGGCACTGGAGCTCATAGGAGCTCCGGCAGCAAGAAGGGAGCTGACGGACAGTCGAGCGTTGGTTGCAGAGCACAGGGGCCTTTGGGAGGGTGCATCTTTACTGGAGGACTCTGACACCGAGCTCACGTCAGGGGAGCTCACGCTCACCAGGCCCATGGAGATGGCTGTGGCTGTGTCAGTTACGGCGGTCACAGTGGACGAGTCTTTGTTTTGGACACCATCGCCAGGGACAGGCGTGTCAGCGTGGAGCGTGCCTGAGCTGGACGCAGAACCGATACCGCCTTCCTCCGAGGACAGAACTACGACCGGCTCCTGCTGCTGACCATCTGAGCCGACACCACTGACTGTAATTCCTCCGACCCCTGAGCCCTGGTCGAGCAGGAGTCCCTCAGCCCTCCTCTCCATTCGCAACCCCCCAGCACCTCCTCCAGGGCCGCCAGCCGAAGAGCTCAGGCTGATGTCTGAGGAGGAGGCCACGCTGCAGACGGAGCTGCTGCTACCCTTCCTGCTGGATGAGCTTGCACCCCCCAACAAGGACCCCACTTTGTCAGGACAGTTGTTTTTCACAAGGCTGCTCCAGGACTGCTGCTGGGAAGATGAAGATGTGGACGACGGCAAGACGGAAGTGGTGGTCATGGTGGTGCTGCCTGCTGCCAAGGTCGCTGAAGGTCCCACCACGGAGGAGGCGGGGCCTGAAACAGTGGATGAGACAGGTTTGGGTGACGGCGCTGTGGCAGCCGACTCAGGGTCGTACCCTGGAGCAAGCTTGAGGTCAAACTTCCCTTCAGCACCCATACGGTAAGAGTTAGAGCCGCCAGCATCCCAGGTTACATCAATCCAGCCTGGATGGACAGAGAGATAGGAGGGATACGGACGGATGGATGTCAGAGACCCGGCAGAGAGAGAGGGGGAGACAGAGACAGACAGGGAGAAAAAGAGAGAGAGAGAGAGAGAAATGGAGAGAGACAGACAGAGAGAGAGAGAGAGAGAGAGAGAGAGATGGACAGTGACAGGGAGAGAGAGAACAAGGTGGGGCAGGGGGACAGAGAGGCAGAGAAGCAGCTTACAGTCATAGCAGCTCACAAAGCTCCACACTGGACCAGATCTGGACAAGTTTTGTGTCAATGTAGCTTTAAAATAACAATTAAAATAAGATAAAAAAAATTGGTTCAGTTCAAGTTCTACTTAATATTGTTCGATTGAAGTTGATATTTAATCTGTCTGAAAACAGATGGAAATGTTTGATGTTCCAAAATATTTGTTGGTTGTTGGTTGTTGATAGTTTGTCTACAATCAGTGGAAGGTGCATAAATCGTGTTTTATCTGCAAGACATCCCGTTATAAATTTCAGAATAAAAATGTTACATTTGGCAGGCCTTTGTTTTTAACGTGCAGTAATTTCATCAAGTTGACTTTTGACTCGTATAGTGTATAATAATAAACAAAGGACGGGGTGTTCAGTTAAGATGACGAGGAAAATTCCACTGATTTAATAACTGATGTTCTGGTCCAGCTGAGCAATGAGAAAAATCTGAAATAAGTCACAGAAAATGACAATGAAGCAAAAGTAGAATATTTTTGGCAAATGGATAGTTTAAAAGCCACACACAGGAAGAACTCAAAAAGGAACTATGGCAGTTCTGGTTTATGGTGTGTAAATGGTGATCAATTACTGCAGTGGAGTTCACTCAGCAGCTGAAAACAGTGGTTCATCCACATACTCAGCTCAGATGTGATCAACACAGAAACCGAGAGGAGCAGGAGCCAGAGAGGAAGAGCAGCACGAAAAGGACAAGGGTATGTGTTTGCTTATGAGGTACAAGCAAACAGTACTAAGACCGATGAGACAACTACTTTCAATCGCGTGGTCCATTTGTGGGACTCTGAATGTCTTTTTTCTGCTTAATTTCACACAGAGGTCATACAAGAACACTCGCTGTTCACTGGTGAGAAAAAATCTAAACAGGAAGACGTTAGCATGTAACATGGAACAGACACAGGATTTTCTGAGTCATAGTCAACATTTGGTCCTTATAGCAAACTAACCTGTGTCAGCAGAATCCAAATCATGTCAACGAATCACTTGAACAAGCTCTCAAACAGCCAGCCTTAATGTAGCTGTACACTATTATGCAGTCCATTTTCCATTTCTTTCCCAACTATCGGCATCAAACAGCTGTGTAAACATTGGATGAACCAAATTTGATACAAAACTAAAATTTTGATTCATTCAACAATAATCTATCCTTCTTATCCATATTATGGTCCCTGTGTGGCTGGAGCCTATTCCAGTGGTCCTTGAGTTAGCGGCAGGATACACCTTGACTGGGTCTATTGCAGCACTGACACAGAAACAGACAACTTAATCACACCTATGGTCAATCTAGATACTCCACTTCACCTTAAAAGCATGACTTTGGAGGTGTGAGGAAACGAGAGGAATCCAGGTGAACACGCAAACTCCACACATAAAGGACCCAGGACAGCACGAGATTTGAACCGGGACCCTCTTGTTGTGAGGCAACACTGTCCTGCCCTTTTATGTTTCATGTGAAATTTAAAATTTTGATTTTGATTCAGCTTTAAAGTAGGGGAGTGACTGCATGCAGATGTAGGAAAAAACACTACACTACATTTGTTTTTGTTTTTTGTGGACAGGCACATAAATCAGCATCCTAACTCTGAACTCCGCATGAGCCCACACTGATTAGCAACTGACAGAAAAGACTTTAAAACTACAAGGTTATCCTGATTGGCCATATTTCACCTGAACAACACACATACATAGTTGCTATAACACCATCACTTCAGTGAAGAAAGTTTGAAGACCAACCTGGCAGTATTTTGAAAGAACCAACGGCAATAGAGTGAAATGTAAATTTCCAGAGACAATAGTAATGGGTGCAAACCAACAGTTTATTGTTTTATTAGTTATTGTTTTATGCTGTTATTATTGCAGTTATTCATTACTCTTACGCTGTACATACGCAACAAAAACGTCTTTGTGTAAACGTGAAGTGATTTTCCCAAATTTAAATATCCCTAATTTGAACCCACTGAATTACATTCAGAATAAAAAACATAAATGAAAGAGGATAGAATAAAACTGTGCAAACTGTTTCCACTTAATAAAATCAGACATTATGGATTTAACAGCTGCTGGCATAAACCTCAGCCCAGAATGCAGCCGAAAAACCTGGACTGAAATTCATTTTAAACAAGCATGTATCACATTAAAAACCACTTTAAAGAGTCAGTGTACATGTGATCTTCCTCCTGATAATTTTGGAAATGTTCTTACCATTATGGGCCTCCCCAGTGACTGTGCCCTCACCAGCTGGATTCCCATCCTGGTCCCGCCACTTCCAGTCAATGCCACGGATGACCCTTGCCCCTGGGACTATGTATTTCATGACCTGGGAACGAAATAGGCGCCGCTGACGCCGAAGGTTTGCTTCTGCCTCCTTCACTGCTTTACCTTTAATTAGGAGGAAGATGCAGACGAAGAGTGATGTGAGGAAGAGGAAGGATGACAGGTTTTAACACTATATACAAGTATTAAACTCTGCAGAATGGACATTGTAGACCTCTGTATGATTATCAAACTTAACCTGACTTAAGTGCTGCATTCCGATTGCCGAAAACCAGGTGGCACGCTAAAGCTTGATTTAGGTGTGGAATTTGAATCAAGTCCAACCCATCGTATACCATTCTCTCTCACACCACACAGACACCACACACACAGCATCCTTACCAAGCTGGTCCTCGCAGACAGCGGTGACAGTCCCATAGAGCTCCAGTCCAGACAGAGACAAGTAGTGTGTCTGTCCACTGGCATTCTTCCCCATCTGTTTAATTCGAATATGTCTCCAGCCCTGTTTCTCATCTTTGGATGTGTCCAGAGGCCACGTGGCTGTCGACCTTAAAAATAAACAAACACAAAAATGCTTCTTAATTTTAAGGTATACAGATGTGGAAAGCATAAAAAATCCTAACTTCAAACAAAGTGTCAAAATTATACACTTTCTAAATACTCAGAGACAACAGTGTAAAGTTTATACCCTGGTTCATTGAGGCTGCAGTCATCTACATGGGTGTACAAAGTCATCCAATTTTGACCGTCTTTGGAGACCTGAAACACCCAGTTCCTCAATGCAGAGCGACCATAACCCCTGCAGGGGGAAGAGAAGCAGCAAAGTGAGGAAAGAATACATTTTCTGTAATTATTTTGTCCTTTATCAGCACGTAATTATGTTTGTTTTATCATTTGTATGTCATGGCGTGTCAGTTTTATTACCTCGCGTGTCTCAGCGTGTACGCTGAGGGAATGACCCACAGGCCAAGATCGACAGCAAATGATGCATTCTTGTCATCATTGGTGTGACAGTTGAGTGCAGAGCTGTCCCGACTCAGGATGTCTTCCAACCGCCCATAAGGAAGGTTCCGCCCCTCTGATGATGTCACCACCACCAGACCATAGGCAGCTGGATTCACCCACTCATAGGCTGTCCTGATTTTCACAAACCAGACTTGGTCAGAACAATTTTATTGAAACCAAAAATCCGTTAAGTCTAAAAACTGAATTGGATCCATGAATATAAAAAAACACTCTTACAGCACTTATTTAGTAAAATACAGAGGATGGTGCTGAAAAGCACTTTGTTAATTGCAAAAGGTTTTCAGTGGTATGCATACTTGGCATTGGTTCCGACCCAGTACACGATGCCGTTCTCGTCAAAGTCGTGCTGGTGTCTGAATGTGAAGGTCTGACCTTCCCTCAGCTTCCTCACAAAGACGAAGGATGAGCGCTCAAAGTCGTACCACTGCTTTGCCACCTAGCGGAGGACAGCATTAAAACTCAAACATTAGCAAGACTCAGGAGCTCAGGAAAAAGGGAAAAAGGAAAACAAAAAGGAAAAGACTAACTATTAAAAAATATGGCTGCGAGCAGTGATTGACAGACCCCAGCACTGGGGTATGATCCCCAGTGCTGTCCTCTGGGGATCATACATTTTGGTAACAGTCCTCTGGGCTGTTACCCAAAAGTACATTAATTTATAATATATGATTATAATTTATAATTCAGCTGACATTTAATTTACATTGTTCAGTGCCAGTTTTGTTGTTGTGGGTCCTCATCAAGTTGGGATTCAAATGTTTTAAAAGTAAAAGGAAAAGTTCAGTCTTGAGAGTTCTCAAATATTCACAAGACACTGACCCATGGATGTGATGAAATGTCTGAATGCCTCCCCACAGCCACTGAAATGTTCACAATTTTGAACTAGTACTTTTATTATAAAGCAGTATATAAATTTTATTTGATTTGGGTAAGAAAATATCTTCAATGAAGCTTGCTAATGGTAATCATACTTAAGTTAAATGTAATCATACTTGCAGCATTTCAAAAGTTGGCTGAATACAAAAAAAAACAAGCAGAATTTGCTTCAACTGCATGTAACTAATTAATCTCAACGTTTGTTTATAATTGTAAGAAAACATTTTTTTGTGTTATGATGTCATAGCTCCTAAATAAAACAACACTCACAGGTGTGTGTCTATATACATTTCCTTACCATCTTGAGCAGGTACTGCTCCAGAGACTCCACAGTAGCCAGCGGTTCCATCTTGAGCATGCGACCCGTACGGTCAATCAAAGCTGTCTCACCTGGTGCACGTTCAAGGCGAAACCGCAACCTTCTGGTCAAGAT
>OMNV01026201.1:0-24467 GCA_900303265.1 Brotula barbata | reverse complement strand
GAAAAATAAAAAACAATGTCGGGACACATTACATTCACAATAACAAACAAGATGGCCATGAGCATTACAGACTCGCATGCACGCACAACTCACCTGCAGGTTGTATGAGGATCCTGGAGTGTCGTACAGATGCAGAGGTAGACGTTCTATTGACTCCAGCACAGCAATCAATTTACGGATTAAGGCAACAGCTGGTCGGCTGCATAGAGGTGTGACAACAGCAAAAGCAAGTTAAGTGAGTGAAATCAGGGCATTTTTAATATAAAGTAAATATTTGAAAGTTTTAAATCAGCACACAGTTTTGTCCATAATCTATATTCAACCAATGTATGTTTTTTTTCATGTTTTGAGGAGCAAAAATAGAATGAGTAACAATTTCAGCAGCCCAACTGGCTGCTACTTGTGTGTAGTGATGCTTTTATGATTGATGGTGTGTATTGTTACCTTTCATCGTCTTCGTTCTCACTGAAAGCCGTCTTGAAGACATTGATCCTCTCCATTAAAGGCTTACAATCATGTTTCAGATCTAGTTCCGCACTCTGAATCACAAGGAGAATCAAAACGTTTTGAATGTAGCTTGAGATAGAAATCCTAATCCCATCAACTTTCCTTTCTTCCCTCTGGGAATTTAACTGTTACAATATAATGTCATTGAGATCTCCACGCGCCATCAGCATTTAAAAGCTTTGACATCTTTTCTTTAGTTCTTCACAAAAATGCATACAATGTTTATCCTTCAAAAGACTTCATTTTGGATTTGATGATTGAACTCACATTGTTGAGGACAGTGAAGAGAGCCTGAACCAGGCCACTGCTACACATCTCATAAGGAGAGATAGTGTTTTCATCCTTCAGCACCACAATCAGGTTCTCCAGAGCAGTCTTCATAAGGTCTCTCCATGTGTTCTCCCCTTCAATACACTGTCAACATAACACAAGAAACGTACACACTGATCGTCTGCTGCCTTACACACACACACACACACAGCCACATTTCTTTATTTCTATCCATGTCTGTCCAAACCTACCCATGTTGTTAATCATCTTACCAGACTGAAATGTCTGTGGCTGTCTGACACAACACGTTTGGTTTATCTGTCGATGATGACCTCTCTGGATGTCCATTCTGATCTTTCTGCTCTCAGGGCCTGTTCATACTAGGCAGGCAGGTAGCTAGCTAGCCATTTCAGTTATCTATTTTGATAAATTTGCAAACATTTCGAAAATACTGTTTATCCTTTGTCTAAAGATGGGACAATGTGACTAGTTTCATGAGGAAAAACTGATATAAACCATTTTAGAGTAACACTGCAAATTTAAAAAGGCTGATTTTGAAAAGAGCCCTAGTTTGCAGGCAGAGCAACCTGAGCTGAATCTTTCACTGTATGACTGTGCTTATTTAAAGCTCTGAGCCGTTTTTTTTTTTTAAATATCACCATTAAATAAACAAAGAATATACTAACACATGATTTTCTTTATTTGTGTTGGATTCTGTGTGAACACTGTGAATCTAACGTCCACACTGACATGTCTGTCCTTAGTCTACTTCTCTGTCAGCTAGAACCTCCCTGATCTGCTGGTCTCTCTTCCTGTTTTTTCACTCCACCTGTATCTCTGTCCTGACCTGTTTGTTGGTGTGCAGCTCCCAGGCAGACTCCAGCTGTGTGGAGATGTTCCTCAGGGTGACCACCACTCCCCTGGGCATGCTCTCCACAGCTTTGAAGTGGTCATCATACAGCTCCCTCGCCATGCTCTTCACCTTCTGTTTCGTTTTTTCCAGCTTTGACTTCAGCTTTCTGCCGCGCTTCCCTGTCCAGCCTGTCACAAACTCAGATCCTGCAGACACACATGTTGAAAGCATCTAATAACGGCAACAGGATAATTCAGTGTTCAGTGATTAAAAAGGAAAAAATAAGTAATTACACCGCATAAATTTTCAATTTTAAAAGTGAACCGCTAACTCTTTATAAACAATCAGAGAGGGAAAATAACATTATAATAAGAGCATGACCATCCATAAGGGACATAAATGAAGGGATTTCCTGTTATTGTTGGTAGCTAGTGGCCTGTGCAACTAGCGAGCCAGATGTTGAACACAATTTTCCGGTAATTACTCCACAGCAATCCATGGTTTTGTTTTATTAATTACAAGTAGCATCTCGAGCAACAAAAACATTCTCCGACCTACCCAGCGACGTCTCAGCAGTGAAAGAGTGTTTAGTTCCTCGATTGGACTCGAAGACAAATCCTGGCAGGTCCTCCTTCAGGATGGTGGCCTGCTGTCCATCAGAGTTGTGGATGGCAATCTCCCCGTCCTTCAGACAGGTCAGAGACCAGTTCCCCACCATCAGCTTGGTGGTGCCCACAGCAGACAGAATGGGCTGACTGGCTGTGACTGGTTTCACCTGGCTCCTTGCCCGCTGGAGCTTCTCGAGAAACTCACTGCGTGACTCTGCAGGAGAGTTGAGGAGAGATAAATGGCAGGGGTGAGAGACAGAGGAGAGCACAGCACAGGAATGAATGAAGAAAGAGGGGAAAGTTTAAATGCGCAAATGAGCATTCAGAAAAAAAGATGGCAGAAAAAAGGAGGAAAGCAGGAAAAGAAACAAAAAGAACAACGCAAGGCGAGGCCAAGAAGGAAGGAAGGAAAAAGGAGAGAGATTAAAAAAAAGTGTACATTAGCAAAGAAGAAAAATGTGGGAATGAGCAGACAATAAGTGGACGTGAGAAAAGAAAGAAAGAAAGAATTGGTTTTAACCACAACTATTGTTAAAACTCAATAATTACATGTTGGAGTATTGTCTAACCCTAAGCTCCCACTTTTCAAGACAGCTGCTATAGACCATTTTCATCTGTGTCACAACTTTTCAACTGTCATCAGTGTTTCAGTGTCTTATGTCTCTCTCTGCCAATGTGGCACAGGTCAAATTTACTCTGTTCCATTCAGTGTATTTGATGAAAATGCAGAGCAGACTGGTGAAATATGGTGGTTTAGTAAACCATAAGCAGCATTAAACAAAAGAGAACTTACTACCAGATATAAGATTGTGACTTCATTTGAAAATTATCTGTGTGCACATTGTGTTCATACATACTGCAAAAGTAAATGGCAATAAAGTAGCCTTAAAATGCCTGTGTCTTCTGAACATAGAAATATTGAGGATGTACCAGAGCTGTCAGAGCCTCCTTCCGGGCTCCCACTAGAGTACATAGTGGCCAGTTTTCCATCCAGGATGAACCTGAACCACCCATTGGAGCCATTGGAGAGCTCCAGTGCAGCAGCGTCAGACCAAATATACAGACAGTCCCGGCCTCGGATAATGGACCAATCTCTCCAGTGATATGGTTTCCCCTGCTGGATCTCCCTGGCATCCTCCTGCACCTCCTCTTCCTGTAGGAGACAAAGTGAGCCAAGGTGAGTCAAGACAAGAATTCTAAATCAAATAGTCACCCTGCTTATTTTTTTACTTTTTCAGTCATTATATGATTTCAATAATGACAAACCTTCTCTGGTTTGGCTTCATCCTCATTTTCATCGTCGGACGCAGGTCCAGCCAGAGTGGAGACCTTGTTGATGACACCCAGTCTGGCCAATTGATCTAAGAAAACATCTCCACCCTTATCAACAAGATCTCTAATGATTTGCAGAGCCAGAAGGTGGCCATCATCATCATCCTGAGTGTAGAGAGGGAAAAACATAGAGAAAAACATAATGAAAGATAAATGAGATTTTCTATAACCATTTTATGGCTTTGAGGTGGCCACATTTTGTCCACTTTATTTGCCACTCACATCGCAGTAAATGTTTTATTTTTATTTTCCATATTACATTGCAGTTCTTATTTTGTGTAACCTTGTGGGTATACGTACCTCCTGGTCCAGCACAGTTGCAGTGATCTCCACCAGCACAGTAGGCAGGTTGTGTCCCGCCTCACTGTCACATACCTCCTTCAATAGGACATCACTGCTATAATGAACCATCTTCCTGATCAAAGCCAGACTGGCTTTCCTGAAGGATCAAACACACAAACATTGCTGTCAGAGAGAGCGGTTCCTATAATTTTGTTTGAATAGGGGTGGGCGAGCATCCTATCCTACTCAGCTACAGGCACAGTTCTCCGGCCGTGACTACATTTGGCCTGCACTGACTCAAAGTCATCGGTTTTGTTCATAGTGCACTTCAGTCAACATTAAGCGGTGTGAAAAAAAAACCTAAGCTTTTCCCCACGCTGCTCCACAGAGTCTTTAAGGCTGACAAGAGATTGGGTTCGACTGAAGAGCTTTGCCGTTAATGTTGTGTCATTATTTTAAAGGTGGGTGTCTCAATTTTAGCCAATATGCAGAGTGTTGCAAGAGTGCTGGGTTTTAACACTACTGACTAACATGGTTTGACTAATCCAAGTCAGGTTCAAACAATCAAGATAATTGTGTGTGCATGTCTTTTTTGGAACAGCGGATTTTATAGTGATCCTGATAGAAACAGACTGGTTTCAAAGGGACAGTTTTGTTTACCTAATAGAAGGCAGCATGGTTTGCTGAAAGGTTTGTGCAAAAACAGGCAACAGTCTCTTCAGGTAGATGGGAGCCATCTCAGGGTCTCCTTTGGGTTCACTGCCTTCTTCCTCCTCCTTGTTCATGTCTTTCTTCTTTTTGTCATCGCCTTTGTTCACTGGACACATCCAGTCTCCTGAAAAACACATAGGTTTCAACTTCTACACTTTTACAGGACAAATATACATCAGTCTGCCAGGTCCAGATCTTCATCTGGATTGTCAGCACACAACATGTAGCCTTGTTACTGAAGGCGAAAAACCCTGGATCCAGACAAAACTGGATCAAGAGTAAAGTTTAAGGCGTTCGTCATGGTTCAGGCCCAACCTGGACCCTATGTATCAAAAAATCTGTATAACTTTTGCGTAATCCTGTTGACAGGCAAGAATAAAAAAGATGGGGGGGTGGGCAGATCCAGACCCAGCAGTGTGGCTTCTGCACACTGCAGAATGCCAGCAGGGTGGCTGCTGTAGCGGTTGCAGTACACAGTATAAATAAGCCATTTTTAATAAAGGAATCCATGAAAAATGTAAGACAAGACACTTTCCTATCAAACAGATGTGTCCCTCCACCAATATCACACTGCACCCACATCTGGCATTAAGCTGACACAAGTGGGTGCTTGGGCACCTATGATCAGTGTTGTAGGCAAGTTGATCGGCAGATGCAGTTCTCGAAAAATCGGCTTAATGAATTGGCCTGGCCAATTTATTGGTCTATCGCTACTCCTACGTTGAGGTAATACACCTTTCTTTGCAGATCTCTCATCCCTTCATGGTCGAACAGCAGGTATCTCATTTCTCAACTTGTAGGAACTGACTGACTATTTGAAGAGGTAGCAGCAATAGTTGATAGTTTGTAGTATCTTTGTGGTTAACTAACCAGGGGACTGCAGTATAGCCACCACTTCACTGTGTCCTCTCTCCCTGGCCTTGTCCAAAGGAGTTTTTCCATCCTCGTCCCTTAGGTCAGGGTTGGCTCCGTGACGCAAAAGAGTCTACAGAGAAAGATGACAGAGAGTTCCATGTGATCTAACTATGACATCTGATGGCATCTTTACTTCACAGCATGTAAAGCAGGTCAATGTTGGGATAACATGGAAAACAAAGTACAGCACAACATTGTATATTTTGTATATATGAATGGCTAGTAAATGTTAAAACCCTTAAATCACTTTTTAATCAGTTTGAAAATGTGCCTATTGATCAGTTTGGACTGTTAAACAACCAAAGTAAAGTAAAGTGCCACTACATGAGTCTTGGACTGCTCAGAAAGCTTTCTGATTGTGATCCATTTACACATAACCTCATGAATGCGTCGACATTAAATGAATGGATTTCACTTTTCCTCTGCTACATGCGAATAATTATTTTCTCCAGGTTTTATTGTTTCAGTTGTATTCCAGCAGTCAGCCTCTAGCTATTTCTGTGGGTGCTTGCAGTAAACCTTTTTAAGACTGGACAGCTACGAAACGTAAATACCCCTAAATACATTTTGAGTGATGTAGCTTGTAACAAGGTTATGTTAGTTAAGGCAGACATAAAGTAGTGAGGAAAGTGGGACATGAGGTAGACAAATATTCCCTAAAGATTGTGTATTTGTTTTACCTTGGCCACTTGTGGGCGTCCAAAGCAGGCAGCATAGTGTAGTGAGGATGACCTCTGGCCTCGATTAACGTCTGCACCTCTCTCACACAGGAACTCCACCTGTAACAAACGCGAGTGAAAGCACACATAAACACACACAAAGACCAGGTTGTCTCTCTTACAATTACAGCAAGGACATAGAAAGCTTTTAATAAGAATCAGCATGCGTCAAAAAAAAAAGAAAATTCTGCATAACCGTGAATGTGCTTATACGTTACAAATGAAGGTCTGTTTGTGTGCGTCATTCACCATTTCTTGTGTGCCAAAAGCTGAAGCCCAGTTGAGCAACGTTTGTCCAACGTCATCCATAAAGTTCACTTCAAAAGCTGCAAAACAAACAGTCAAAGGGGAAAAAAAGACATGGCAGCTGAGTCTGATAAAGAATGAAAAGGAGATAATCCCTGATTGGCTAGCCTTCACAGACGCACAATCAGAGAGGTTTAAATTCTATTTAAATTCTCTTAAATTCTGTGCAGGTTTAAGTTACATTTCAAACTTGTTGGATAAATTCATGATCTCCGGTGCAGGAAACCTGTATTCTCTGAACTGTGGTCAACAGCATGAAATGAACACACCTTTGCTTTTACAGGGACATAAAAATCTTGTAAAACAAATGTCTCTTGTAAAAGTCAAGAAGAATAATCCTAGTTAACTACTGTATGATTAAATTATCCAGGAGACTCCTGTGAGTCCAGGATCACACGACAAATCATATATCACCTCTTTCCTCTTCACACTACACACAAAAACTGACTTTTCTTAGTCATCCACTCTGTAAAGTATTTCTGAAAAGTTTGGTTTTTGGTGGATGATTTTTTTGTGTGTGGACGGAAGGGCAAAACAGCTTAGTTTGGACATAGTATTAGTATGTGTGACTGTGAGGATGGTTTTCTGTGAGTGTGTGCGCATATTTGAGACATTGTGGCACATGATGGTGCAGCGAGATAATCGCTCACAGTAAGAGATGAGGCTACGGCAAGGTTTCTGTAATAAAACACCTTTACCTGGCAGCAACCCTTGATACAGCAGGGGTTGCTGCCAGGCCTGTCCAATGGCAGGGGAAACACTGTAAGCATACAATCTGCCAACTTCAGACATATTACAAACCTTGATTACGTGACTGGATATCAATTTATTCACGTATGTATATGTCAAAGTACAATTACTCAACATGCCATGTAGAGAGAATAGCAGAATGCTATTGATGCCATTCATGTACTGTATGCGTGCCGGTCTGTGGTGGCGCCACAGCATGTACAGTGTCTACCGTGTTCATACCTCCGGTGTCAATGGCATCAATCAAAGCATCAGTGTCCTTGCTGCGGATACAGTCAATGAGCTGTCGGTGCGATCTCTCCCCTGAACTATCCAGACGCCGCAGGCCAGGGATTCGCCCGGTCGATCCTGCCGTCGACTTGGGCAGTGCCTTCCGTCCTTCAAAGAGGAGAACCAGCAGGAGATCCACCAGCCGCATGGTGTCTAACACACAGCGTTCATCCCCTCCCAGAGCTGATTCCATGGAGTCTGGAAGAGCTGAGCGCAACAGGTCCTAAAGCCCAGGAGGAAGGGAGGAGACGAGAGCAATACAGAATGAAAGGGGAGGATAGAGTTAGTACATGGGAAAAACAGGAGGATAGACGAAAAAGATGGGAGGCGATGAGGGATGTTAAGTTTAGGGGTAGAAGAACAAAAGGAGCACAAATATAGAGGACAGATGGAGGAACAAGCAGTAAAGGAAGAGAGAAAAGGTCAAAGAGAGAGAAAGGAGAGGAGCAAAACAGAAGAAATGAAGTGAAGGTAAAATTTATCAGATATTCTAAAAACTCCCTTATAATTTAAAATTACAAAAAGAAAAATATAAAATAGTTTTCTGTAAAATTCATACAAATTTCCCCATGAAGTTCTGATGTCAGGCGTGAGGACCTACATGAGTGACCAATGGGGATCCCCTGCAGAGCGTGGACAGCAAGCTGACGATAGTTGACACTTGGTTGCTGAGTTTGGAGTCGGGGGTTGGGGGGGTGGCTCCTGTTGCGGTCCGACCTGGCTTACAGGAAGAGGCGGGGCCTGTCCCGGTGCCACCAGCGGCCGCCATGCGGGAAAGCAGCTCCTCTGTCAAGCCGTGTTTAGCTAAGGGGGCGGGGTCCACACCACGGCGGGTGAATCGATCAGCCAATGAGGCAAAGCAGCGCAGAGCACCATCGGACACCTGGGGTCAGAGGTAAGTTAGTCAGACTGGGACTGTTCAAAATAAGCAGCTGTCTTTGGTGACTAATGTCCTCACTGGACATCAGACAATGTTGAACTTTTAGGACAGAGAGATGTCAAGCTGTCGTCATTCTGTGTGTTCTTTGTGCAGGGCCAAAATGATACAAAATACTTTATTAATTCTTGTCAACAGAACTTGAACCACAGCCCCAACAAACAACCACATAAAATAATACACAGGTTTAAATACTTAGATCAAATAGGAGCAGGTGTGATCTGCTAATGTCTATGGACTGGAGCTTCATAAGGAAGAACAGTCCAGGGTGGCAAAAGGGATAATTGTCCTGTTCTATAGTTTATTCACTTTACTATCAGCGGAGTGGAAAACAAACAAAGTGCAAGTGTCATGGCAGCTGGTCTTACCTGGTGATCTTCATGTTTAAGCAGACTGGACAGCGACTCCACGCAGGTCTCGAGAGACGAGTCCTGAGGCTCCATCTTGCTGCAGAGGCGGGACACTACGGCCATGGCAGAATGCAATGTATCTTTGTGGACCAGGTGACCACTGTCTCTGATGAAACTCAACACACAGTTCAGACCTCCAGCCTCAAACACGGCTCCAGACTCCCGAGTGCAGATCAGCTCCAGCACCTGAGCACATATGCAAAAAGGTTTACATTAAAATCCATCTTCATCTCACCTGAAAGCACTGTTATTTACACAATTTCATGATGTTTTGTTCAGCCTAGGTTCTCCTCAGCAACCAACCAACGCATCAGATGTTCCAAAGATATTCTCACAATATTCATACCACTGAAGGCCAGAAAGGAAAAGTCAACAGAGGAAAACATGGCTCTTGATGCAAGAGAATACAGAGCTATGACACCATCATCTGACCCAGCACTTCAGACACAGGTCAATGTCAGAAATCAATCGGGCACGCTGTGTGTATGTATGTGATGGAGATGGAGATAGGCGACAGCGATAGATATTTTTCAGAATGCTTTTCAGAAGGTAAGGAAAAAAGGGTGGATGACGATGATGTGATTATTTCTATGAATGATGATAAATGCTCAAACTTTTATTTTGGGGGAAGGAAGGTTGTTTACAGGAATACTGCGTTTTTGTATCCTACATGATTAGAAGTAACAGAACACACATTCATTAGCTTTCTGAGCACGTATATTGACCCCTTATTTTGACAAAGTTAAGTGAATGACGTGACCCTATATAACCGTTCCCGTTGGAAAGCACAATACAGCAGGTATCCTATAAGTCCATGTGAGGATACTTGTGGTATTGCTATTTGTCATGCTATCTTCCTTTTTAACTTTTTTTTTGGTAATGGCATGACACAACATCAAGTAGTGGGCTCATTTTTTATACAAAACATTTACCGCAGAGAATCAGTTGCCGAGTCACAGTGATAAAAATCATATAACCCACCACAGCAGTAGTGTCATGTGGCATTGTGACCAATGAAAATGGTCAATAGACAACCACTTATTTCTATAACTTATGACTATGTCCTCCTGGTTTCTACCTTGACGCACTGCTCTGCTAGATCTCTGCTGGTCCGGTTGTTAAGCTCCACCACCACCAGCCGGTTGCACAGCGCCTTGATGGCCCCATCCACTCCCACAATTCTGCGGGTGCACTCAGCAGACACATCCAAGTAGTATGTGATGGCTCGAGCTGTGACTTCTAGCACGTTGTCTGGAGCACTTTCATCCAGAAAGATCTTACAGAGTGCCGGCAGGAATGTCCTTGGTGGACAACTGAAGAGAAAGAGCAAAAGGTGCATTTCTCAGTAAAGTCTGGAGGCTGATCACAACCCGCCAGAGTTTTAGGTGCTAACCAATGTAAGAAATAACCTGGGTCAAACATACTGTTAAGACAGAACTCATGCACACTGATTCGTTAAAAGGATGTCAGCTCAAATGTCGCTTGTTTTAAATCACAATTTGTGTCTGGAAGGAGATGATGAGCTGTTCTTAAGGAATAGGACCTGAAAGATCTGTACTATATTAATAATTGTACAATATGCTATTTATTTATTGTTGCTGCTTCCCTTACGGAGCAGATCCTACACCAGAAAAGGTCATGGATAACCTTGTACCAGTTACAACTACACTTGAAATTTGAAATATTATAATTGCAACCTTTGAGCTGTTTCAGTCAATTTGTTTTTATCATGATCAGTCAAAGTGCCCCACAGCGCGTTTAAAATACCCCAAATTAAGGTCAGTGAAGGAAAAAAAAATGCCCCTCCCCAAAGGAAATTAAAAAAATAAATCAAAATGATTTCCTGCCCTAGTTGTGACTAACTGTTCAAATCCATAGCGGTGACCGTCAGTACAATGGAACTATGATATGCATGTGAAACTCCGATGTGAACTCACGTCTCAAAGCAGCGGTCCACGTTGTCGGACATGAGCAGCAGCATGCAGAGCTGCTCCAGGGCGATGAGCTGCATGTCTCTTTCATCGCCCTGACCCATCTGAAGCCACTCCAGCAGGGTGTCTGGGTCCACATCTGCCATGATGGTTAGCCTGGAGGGACAAAGAGAGTTTGGTTTGAACACAGAATGAAGCAGCATGCATGACTTGGTTAAACCACTTTTCCTCTCCGCTCTCAGATGTAAATGAGGAGCCTTCTATTCATGACAAAAATGAACTAATACCGTTAAACCTTTCATTTGGCACATTGAATTTCCCTACATTTCCTAAGTGTACATCAATATTTACACTGGCTGTTTAAGAGCTTAGGGTTAACATGATAAATGATTCTGATTCTTACATAAATTTATTGATATGCTGCATTTGTAGAGTGTAGCTGACCTTGGGATTTGCACATCTTCACTCATGGAACATTTTTGTGAACTGCCGATTGTTGTGTTAATTGACTGACTCAGCATTATTCTGTCTTACATTAATGGAAAAAGAGATAGTCTCGTGATTGTGCATTCATTCCAGATAATTGACACTGTTCATAAGATGCATAATCAGATTCATTTTAGTCATGCATTAATTATTTGTATTAAAGTGGTATGGGTATAAAAACTACTGAAGCATTAGGATAGTAAGAGATGAATCGGGACAATTGAAGTTTGAGACATTGACACATTAGCATAACTGTGATATAGGTCTGTCTAGTTCTCCATTTATTTTCCTTGTACTTGCCTGCTGGTACAAGTACGAACGTGGCAGTGAAGCTCACAATGCAAGCGTTCAAAACGCACATGGGACGAGCCAGTTTGCGGTCATTTCTTTTCGAACACTAACTCAATCTGTTCATGTGGTATCATCATTCACTATTGACAACTCACAATCCCAGTAAAAATGAACACTGAGGACGGCAGGGACAATGATAGGAGCGATGAAGAGATGGTAAATGTAACTGTATAAGAAATGGATGAGGTTTGTTCCATTGTTGGACAAATTATCATTTTAGTTGTTGCCCATGAGCTCATTTGGAAAACAGTTCTTGTTTAAGGACGTCTGTGGTCTTCCAGGACCACATTGTAGTCACACTGGGGATGCCAAAAGTACTGGTGGTAACATTTTGAAACTTTAAGGGTACATCTTTATACGTCACTTGTACCGACTTGACTCTGTATCACTGCGATATCCATCTCTGGATGCCAGTAAAAAACTGGAATGTACAGCAGAAATAACCACATAATCAATGCAAAATATAGGCCTAGAAAGTTTGTGAACCCGTGCAAGTTTTGTACATTTATGGAAAAATCTGTCAAATGTGATCAGAGTTTCGTGCAAATCATAAAACTAGATAAAAATTATAACTATACATGTCTGTATATCTATTGGGAAAATTATCCAATATTACATGCCTTTGACAGTATTTGAATCTTTACTTTCAGTAACTGTGGTGACTCTTGCAGCATTAACTTCAACCAAATGTTTTCCGGTAATTCCGCATTTGCATGAAGGAATTTTTATTCATCCTTGTTGGTGGGCTTTCTCACAATAACTGCGAGCTTCAGATCCTTCCACAACATTTTAATAAAGATTACGATGAAGTCTTTGATTCGACCGTTTCAATGGAGAAATTTCCTCTACTGTAACCATTCTTTGGTATACTGACTGTGTTTCGCGCCTTGTCTAGCTGCATCCATTTTTTCTCATAGACAGATACACTGACACTTCCTTTGTCAAGGATGTCACCATTAAGTTTGAAAAATCTTGAAATGCAATCAAGTTTTCTCCGTTTTGCACTTTTGTCCACACTAAAACCTGCCTTTCAGAAATGCTCTCCACTGTGGATCAATCTGAAAACTCAGTTTTAACATTGTAGCATAGATGAGGAAAATGAGGTTTGAAAATGCTGACACGTGATTGTCATGTGATCCCATATTTCAACAAAACAAACAACATTCCAGCAACTTGTTCAAAAAGTTTGTCTCTCTCGTCTACATTCATTGCATTATTGGAGTTGAAAATAGTTTTGCGAAATATACAAGCAGTACTTTATGTTCTGCTTTATGTTCAAGTGAGATCAAATTGGCAGTCACCTGAGGTGGATATGAGCTATAACCTGTTCCCTTCCTGCCTCAAATATATTGTGCACGCCTTTTAAAGAAAGGTAAGCATTTCTGGCACTTTTGTGTAGACAGTCAGTTTGTCTAGAATGCTAATGTGGACAAAAAACATTTTGCCACTAAAACAGTTATCATATTTATCTGGTAGGGTGTGCCTTTGATAGTTATGTTAATTAATATTTCACCTGCGAGGAAAGCCTTCATGACTGCAGTAATCACAAATCACAGTGTATCCCTGCACCGTGGAGCATTTAGAGAGCTGTGTCGTCCAAAAGTCCAAAGATTTAACATTAGACTGTTATCTCGGATTTATAGCCTACATTTCTGGGATGGTTTACATTGCTAAACATCATTCTGTTCCTGCATCTGATAGTCTTTCTTCCAATGGTTGTATGCTGTCCTGCAACAAATCATGCGTTCCTGTGTCGCAGTGGATACTGGCCACCGGAGCTCATTGCAGGCTGTCAGTTGCATGAGACCGCTTGTCTCAGTTCTTTTCAAGAGAAGCTTGGAAAGTAAGAAGCCTTTTTTGTTCCTAGTTTAACGTTGAGCGAATGCAATGTGCCTTCTGTTTGTTTATTCTCCTAATACCTCTGTTGGCAGGCCAAAATTTATTTTTTTTCAACCCAACCTCAGACAGAAGAGATTCTATTTCCCAGATATTTTGCTTCTTGCAGCCTTTATGTGGCATACAGCCATTTATCCATGCAGTAATCCATCAATTCTCTTCAGTATTCTGCACACGGTTTCCTTATTCTAATCACCAGATGGCCAGAATGCATACCATCAGTTGGAATTCATTAGCATGATTGCAATTCTAGAAATAAATTATATAAGCACGTTCCATGAGTAAGACTTGGGCTTATTTTGTTTGTATGCCCTCTAGTACACAAGGATGAAACTATTGACAAATGAGGGTCATTGTGTGCATGCACCCCCATTTTGTATCGATGGGATTTAAGCTTCAATGGTATTTCTAATTTTGCTCTGGCATAGAGAATCATGAAATCTCACTGTTATTGGCAGTGACTACTAAAAATAATAAATAAATAAAAAGTAAAAATCAGTGCCTCACCAATTCACAGTCACGACAAAAAGTCAAGAGAAAATGAGATTTGAATGATCCTGTAATGTGAACATTTAAAGTATATGTCAACCAAAAGGACTTAGCATTAAAAATACTGCTCTCTGTCATCACCTGATCTCTCACCTGCCTCCCCGTTGGCTACCCCTGCTGGCTCAGTGCCCAATCACTGCTCAGTGCTGTTGCTGTCTGGGACTCATCCAACCAACTGAACGAAGGGAAGAAACAGACAGGAAGCCGTTGACGCAGCGGTTTGTCAGAGTTTCTGGGACATGTAGTCTGTTCACCTGAGGGAGACAATGAAATAAGCCAAAGATAGAAGTGAGGGTTAAATGACAGCTTCAACTATTTTAAATGATTTTAAACTGAAAATCCAACAAAACCCCAATGATCTAACAGAAAACATAGTGGACAAACTGGAACAGTTTTTTTCACTTCACAAAAGATCAATTGGTCATTAAAATTCTCTCTTTCAGCGCTCGAGAAATTTTTGTGATTTTACGTTTCATTAAATTTGGCATAGTGACCTTTACATGACTTTTTTCTATACCCTCATACACAGAGAGATTTATTTTCATAAATCTGCTGCAAATTGGGGCATAACGGTGCATGAATGAATGTAAGCCGCAGCAGGAATGCCAGAAAATCTGATTCCAGACTGAGAACCAGTAACCGTGTCGCTGTCGATGCAGGAACAGGTTTTTGTGAAAGAAAGCACAGCTAATGGTGCAGAGGCGGACGATGTATATAGGCAGCAAAAGATTAGATGGCATATTTTGAAATATGTCAGGTTCTGTGGGGAACGAGACACTCAACTGACCCAATGGGATTGCTGGAGAACATGGAGTGCTCTCTCGACAACAATGGCTGAAAGGCAGTACCATTCGCAGAGAGCCTGGAGACCAATTCCCCCCGAGTACTGAACATGGCAAAAGACGTCCACAGCTCATTAAATACTACATTGTGTTCATGGTCACGGAGAAGTGTGTGAGGTTTGACCATGCTTTAAGCTATGTATTGCAGATGTGTGTACTGGCTTCATGGCACAGTGAAATGACACAATTTGTCCCAACAGGACTGCTCTGAGATGCCAGAATGCGTGTGAATGCAAAAACAGCACCCAGGGAAAGGTCTTGAAGTGGGAGTAAACAAAATCTTGCAATGCTGAGACAGTAGCCTTAATTTCCCTGCCAATATTCTGGAATCTCTGTGTGGAGGAGGGCATAGTTCCCACCTTCCAGCTTCTCTGGAGGACAACATGCATTCTGAACAGCTGAGCAGCACAGCGTGCAGGGTCTTGGATAAGTCAATTAGGGTCTAATTTGTGGCTGATGGTCAGGCTGTGAGGAGACGGCTCCTCTTATCAACAGACTAATCATTAGAACAGCCTGGCCTCTTCACCCAGCCCCTTTTGAACCACAAGGCCATTCTGAATAGCACTGTGGTGTGGTGGCCCCAGGCCGGGCTAAGGGGTTGGCTTTCACCCTATTGGTGGTGTCCTGTGTCCACTTTCCAAGACCAGATGGAGGCCACTGAGAAAAGAAGACACACACACACCTAAGGCCACTGGGCTGGCATGTTTTATAATAGTTACCTAACTATCCTGATAAACAACAATGATGTTGATGTCACTGTATCACTTTATACTAAATTCCTGAAACTTGTCTCCACACCTCGATTGGAAGTGAATCCTGTGATAAAACTACACATACTATACCTACAGAATAAAGACACGCAGAAACATTTAATATATCGAAAGACTTAGGAGGACACAAAGAGATCATCACTAATGTGAACAATGACACACCTCCTACATAACATTTAGAGCAATGATTAGTAACATATGGTAAAATAATCGGTAATCTCACTAATACCCTTCAGAAATGTCTTTGAACTTTACAGTCAGATTTGAGTTTAAACATGATGTATTTCGTGTCAGTGTTTCATCAGCTGAGCACGATATGTAATCATTTCATCACACACTGTATACAATGACAGAATAAATAAAGGACAATCTATCTATTATCTGTATGTGACAAGCGGGGCCCACTCACTTATTTACACTTTGTTATGGCCAGTTGGCAGCTTTAGCTGTACTTAAAGCCACACGCTAACGCTAACCTAACAAACACGATGTTGACAGACCAGTAGAACAAACCTGTACATCCACAAAAACACAATTGAGACAAACCCCCAAACTTCGAAACACTACATAATGTTTCTTTTGATGACCTGTTAGTACAGACACATTACAATATTAGCAAATAAAAACCACAGCGCTAATGTTAGCCGAGTAGCTGTCGTTGGCACCACGCTAGCTAACCTAGCTTGCTGAAACAGCAAAACGCGATTTTTTTACGATAAAAATACTTACTGTCAGCTGGGTAATATACTCCATAAACTATCAATTAGACTCATCAACAAACACGGAGCCTAAACCATTTATGGTCTGTATTAATGTACACTTCAGCGACCTCTATCCGCGGCCTATGACACAAATCGAGAACCGCAGCGGGGCTCGAGTTCTGGGAGAGCCGAGAGGCCGCGCCACAGAGAGAGGACACATTCCGGGATCGACACCAGGCCAGACCTAGGATCAGCGGCACTCACCGATTTCTCTTTTCAGCGTAGAGACGACTCAAGATCCGCCCCGATGAGGCTCGTTGTTTTGCGGGTCAACAACGCGAAGGAAAGCGCAGAACTTGACAGAAATCAGAGGCTTAATCAAAGCGTTTCCATTTCTACCACTTAACCGTAAAAAGGTCACACACTCATACTCTTACACATACACATACACACATAGGGCTGAAATGGAGCGCAGAGACGTTCGTAGACCGCCTGTAAACTCGGAATTAGCAAACACGTTTTCACAATCCGACTTTCCAAGCAATTTTAAGAATTTGTACTTGTGTGTAGCCGACTTAAATATACTCTTCAAGATTATAATCAATACAGTTGCTAAGTTTGCTACACCCAGTATGTCACACTCCTTATGATGTTTTATTTTGTATAATCTTGGCCTTACTTTTTTCAATGGTTTTGGTATTCTCACTTCTTTCAATCCAGCAATCCGTCAGTCCGTCTGTCCGTCTATCTATCTATCTATCTATCTATCTATCTATCTATCTATCTATCTATCTATCTATCTATCTATCTGTCTGTCTGTCTACTCGATGTTTAACTGGATACGATATTATTTATCATTGGAATTACCCAAGTTTTTATATTTACTAATTTCCAAAATTATACCCATAAAAACAGCATCCGTATAAACTTGAGCACATTTAATTATCGATTTTTTTCGGGCGCTCCCGGTATCACCTGAACGCACCGTCTCAAGTAGTTTGGAATATTCCAAATGTTTCCAAACTGAGTCGCATAAACTAATGTGAGAAAGAATCAACGCAAAAATTATTGAAAATAAATGGATGAATTATTTTCCGGAATATCTAATATACTGTATATACTAACATTAGGAGTCCCGATTTTACTAACTCTCTGGATTGTTTTTGTTCTAGAAGAGACAAATGATGAAAACAAACATTGTTTGCAAACCATATTTTTGCATATATTTGTTGCCATTAAAAAGAATAGGTTAATTCATTCACTCATAACAACTTCACACCTTTATGTACAGTATATAATTTATATACAGTATATGGAGAACCACACCACTGTTACTGTACATGAGGATCGATTGATAAACAGTGAGCCTAGCAGAGAAAACTTGAACACACATGAGTGTTTTAGTTCTTTATTTCCCCATCCAAGTCAACACGTCAGCAGCATCATCACCTAAAGCCTTTGTGATGTTTGAGAAGATGAGGAAGGCGAAGGGGGCAAATTAGGTAAAAGTAGTTCAAATCATGGTGAGCCAGATAACTGAAAAGCACAGAATGTAGGCTTAGTTTGTCCATCTTGTTCAACCCACGGAGCGTTGATTTCCTCAGGCACTTGTGGGTTAGAATCACAGAGCTGAAGTGAGAAATGCCTCAAGAATTATGTTAATACTCTCAAATACACAGAATATACACGTAAACACACGGTTTCCAATGATCCCTCAAATGTGGTCATCAAACGCTTGTGACAAAGATAGATGCAATGCAGGCAGCAGCTTACATTTGAACAAACTTTATTATTCAAAAATCCAGACATCAGTGCACTGAACAGTAAACTTCACTTATCTATACACTATAAATACCATAAACGTACATAAAAACATGAGTAGAAAAAAATTATATAATATGCACAAATATACAGTACATATAAAGTTTTAATAGCGGTGCATACCAGTGAACAGATATACAGTATCTGCAATAGGCCGCTTTTGACAGCTCAAGTTGCACAGTTCTTGGTAGCTGTAGACAGTTTTACTATGTAACAAACAAGAACAAAACAAATAATAATAAAGAATATTAAGCATTTACCCTTGGTGATGAATAAAGTAAGTAAGTAAGCAATTAAGTAATTCCCTCTCTCTCTATGTCTCTCTCCGTCTGTCTGTCTGTCTCTCTCTCTCTCTTTCTCTGTATTTATCTATCTATCTATCTATCTATCTGTCTGTCTGTCTGTCTGTCTGTCTGTCTGTCTGTCTGATCTATCTATCTATCTATCTATCTATCTATCTATCTATCTATCGACCAAAATGTCAAGAAAAATGTCAATCACTTCAGAATTTAGACTTTGCCTGTTGTTTTTATAGTGGAAAAATACAATTTAATATGCTTGTGTCTCACTTTAGGTCAATGTATAGACGGCGTTCTTTTGCCGATGCTATGACGAGTTTACAGAATAACAAACGCTTCCTCTCTCACACAACGTTTCCAGTATCTGTCTGTTCAGCTTGTTGATGATCCGGTCTTGGTGTGTGTAAACACCGGTCCTCAGCAGCATGTCTCTGTCCTCGAACAGGCGGCTCAGGCGCTTATCTGTGCTCTCACTGAGGTTCAGGCTGGGGGCGGGGCCAATACATGGAGAAAGGATCTGGTTTTCCTGCTCGTTCAACCTGAGGAAACCAGAGGAAAGACGTGATGAAGGCATAGAACAATTTCAAATGGTTTTAAAAATCTGTTAAAAATGGAACAAATAAAAGTTAACAGCAAGAATATACAAAGAAAGAATTAATTTAATAAAAGCAAAAACACGCCAGGCCCAAGAGTCCTCCAAATGAAGCTACGACTCTATGTCCACTACCAGTTATTGACAGTCAAGTTATTGACAAGATGTAAGTGCCATCATCAAGTGGATTGATGTTTCATGATTTTTGACCACAGACTCGTTTGCTCAGGCCACACCCACTCAGCAATGACAGCCAATGTTAGAAAAACAGTAAAGAATATCAAGAAACAAAGACACAACTTCAGCCTTTGTTGGTCCAAGTATTCAACTGTCAAATTTACTGACAAGTGACTGAAAATCTCAGCAGAAACCAAAAAAATGAAAATGCAAGACACCAGTAAATGGGTGTGGCCTCTCGGGGCAGTTGAAGAAATTCACAAAATGATGAATTTTGATTGTATGGCTTACAGATCAACAGTTATAGACAGAACCGTAACAGTGATTACAGTGCCACAAACAAGTTGACCTTTCCCCCCTGACCAACCTAACCACAAACATGACTGAAAATCGGTTTGTACGTTTTAAAATAATCATGCTGATACACACACAGACACACAGAAGAAACCATGACCTCCTTGATCGAGGTATTGAAAAATAAAAGACAGGATCCAGGCGAGCACAATTGCATCGCTAATTAATCCAACCGCATCAATTAATCAGAAAATAAATAACGAAGTGTTTGTGTGGAGAAGACATCGGCTGTTTAACCTCACTCGCCGCTTTTTTCCGCTCTTGAATTTCACATTCTGTGTATCATATACTGACAATGTGTCTAAACTGTATAGATTATCGTTCTTCGTCTACAGTGGGATCCGGTGTCCTCATGTGGAGAGCAAGTGAGCACGATCGGCCAGCGGCAGCACATAAAGATGGGATAGAGAGCTGATGATTTTAGGTACCAGGATGATGCGCTCAGAATGATTCCAGAGTGGCATTAGAAAAAATAAAACAATCTACTCTTCCCCCTCCTCACCTGCTGAGTTCGTTCTTGAGGCTGTCCAGCTCCTGTCTGTCTTGTTGGGTCGTGTCCGTCTCCTCTTTGACCTGGAAACACAGCCGCATCGCCTTCAGCTCATCCCACTGCATGCTCAGACTGTACAGGGCCTCCTCCAACTCATTCTGAAACGCACAAACGTACACTGAAATCCATTACGTGTGAACAGTAAGACACACAACTTCACAACTCATTTTCAGACAGGCTGAGCACTGAGACGACTGCGACTTTCTCAGAGGTCTTTTTCATGGATCAATAGTAACTTCCTGCTGCTTTCTTGAAGGATGTGGCTCCATAATGTGAAGAGGGAATACTGAGGAGAAAAACATGCAGGAAGTTGGAAAGAAACACGAGACACAAAGAAAACTGATATTAGAGGACGCTGGCGTCATTCACACACAGCATGGGTCCATCAGGGTCCAGTCAAAGACCTACAGACCAGGGCAGAGGACTACAATTATCTCCAGGACTGACCGCATCATTTTCCAAAGACATGTCAGGTCAGACACCATTTACAACAAATTCTATAGAGATGCATGAGAAAACTAGTGAAATCAGTGAAATCAGTGAAATGACTTTCCAAAAAATCACCATGGGGTGTTAGATTTCCTTTTTTCTTGAATAAAAGTTAAGAATGATCAGTTGGTCAGGAGCTGGTCTTCCTCGGGGAGTACAGTACCTGTTTCAGCGTGGACAGCTCCTTCACAGTGTGCCACCACTGCTCTTTGTAGTGCAGCTTGGACGTGGTGGCGGATTCCAGCTTCCTCTCCAGCTCCACCTTAACAAGCAAACACACGAGTTACACACAAGGACAACCCTGTCAACACCGCTGGACCTCTCACCGCGTTTCTATCAGTCCTTGGGCCAGACCAGAATCCAGTACCATCTGAGTGGGCAAAACTTTTACCTATACTAAGATGTTTATAGGGTTAATATAAGTAAATGAATCTTTGATGGCCTTTCCACAGGAGAAGTTTTTCATATTTATTGGAGGTTTTCTTAATTCCCCTTTGTATATTTGTACATGCTGAGCTCATTCTTTCACTCATTATCATGTCTTATAGGTCATGTGATTCAAGGGAACCTCCCCTTTCTCTCTAGCTATTTATTTAGAGATTGTCTGTGTTCTGATGGATGCTAACTTGGGTTCCTGAATGGACTGCTGTGTGATATCCTCTCCCTTGGGAGTGTCTGGACTGCTGACAGTTGCGTGTGGAAACATGGCTCAACAGTCATAACAAGATATACTATATTACACAGTGTCTACTAAAGTGGCACCTCTCAGTCAGGAGTTTTATTTGTGTTAAGGTGAAGATGAACAGCTGAATTCAAAATGTTTCCACACTTTCAGCATAACATTAGAATAACGCAATCTACTACTTTTTATTTTTACTTCTAATTTAATGCTTCTGTTTTTGTTAGTGTTGGTGTTTTGTTGTTATTAGCTCTGTCTATCTATCTATCTATCTATCTATCTATCTATCTATCTATCTATCTATCTATCTATGAAAACATAATCTATGGATGTAAAAGAATTTCAAAAACACAACTTGAATTTTGTGTCTTGGCCCAAAGTTCATGGCAAGAGGAAATATTCCTGGAAATTCCAAACTTTCCAAAGATACCAAATATACGAGTAAGGTTGCACTTATGTACACGTGTGTGAGTGTGTGACATTAAGGGACATTTTATGGGTAAATTAGGGTTTAACCCCTTAAACACTGATACATGAATTTGTACTTGAGTCCACTGGAGAGCATTCGGTTCAGTGTTATTTAAAGGGGCGAACAAGAGAGAGAGCCGGTGTACTTCAGATCAGGGTCACACTGCCTGATAGTGGGACTCTGAGCCAAAACCACGTGTGAGTGAGCTGTGATTGGATGGTAGTAAACACGGGGTCAGTGAAAGTAATTAGTACTTGTTAATAATACAAACCTTCTCCTGACTGATTAGCTTGATCTCTGACAGCAGCCTGAAATCGGCGTTGACGCTTTGTTGTTCCTTGCACAGCTGGAACTCCTTTTCCAGCTGCTGGTACCGAGACTCTCCATCTGCGATCTGCGCCACAGAAAACAAAAAAAAAAGAATCAGAGGAGCCAGAGAGGAAAACACGGACGACCTCAACATTTGAGTCTGTCCACTCGTCTACCCGCTGCAGCAGACCGACTCTCTCCTCCTCCATCAGCCTGATCCTCTCTGTCTCCAGCGCCACCTGGTGTTCACATTGCTGCTTCAGCCTCCTGTTGCTCTCCTGCAGCACCTTCTGGGTCTGCTCCTGTTCCGCCCCCAGCTCCCTCTGCAGCCGCACGGTCTGATGGAGACAAAATGTAATCAAACGCAAATGTCATCCGACGCTCGCACTTGGTTTGCCTCATCCAGGAACGGTCTGTGCCTGTACCCTACTGAGAGAGGGGAATTATACACCATTAAATATTTTTAAATCCCTGTTTATAACCACTGAATGTGATTGTTGCAAATACGCTCCAACTGTTGAAAGAGTTTGGAGAAAGCATCCTTAAATATCTGCGATCGTTCTTCCACTCCCGTCAGTGTCGCCCTTGCGATCTTAATTTTGGCTGCGATAACCAGAGGCAACACACACTTTATTTTCTCCACTAACAGGGACCTGGAATACTGAAAAGAGTTGTGGGTTTATTTCACAAATCTGACCTGCAGCTCGGCCTCGGCAAGCTGCTGCTCTCTCTCCTCCAGGTAAAACAGAGTGTTCCGAAGCCGCTCTGTCAGTAGAATGGTCTCTACCTCCTACAGGCAGAGGAGAGAGAGAGAGAGAGAGAGGGAAACAGGGGGAATGTGTGTGTGTGACAGAGAGAGGGAGAGCCGGTGAAAGGGAGAAAGAGCGTGAGAGAGTGACACAGACTGACTGAATGTGAAAATAACAAGGAGAGAGAGTAAGTGTGCTGGTGTGTGAGAGAGAGAGAGAGAGCGACAGACACACAGACAGGAAGAGAGCGAACTGACATGTGTGTTGTTGATGTGGACTCTCTCTCTACCTTCTTTTTGACCAGAGATTCTCTGTCTCTGTCTCTCCTGTTCCACTCTTCTACTACCTTCTGCATGTAGCTCAGCTCCTTCTTCTTCAGCTAACACACACGCACACACGCGCACACACACACACGCACACACACACCATCATTAGTCAGTGTATTGATTGAATGATGAGCTTTTTTCCTGTGATTTTCCTGAGTCTTTACTTCGTAGAACAGATTCTCCGTCCACCTCTCCACCTCCATGTCCCTGTGGTCCTCCAGGGTGTGTGTGTCTGTGCCGGGGGGCAGCAGGCTGGGAGCTGCAGGCTGGGGGGACGGCTGTGGGGCTGGCAGGCTCCTCTGTTGATTGAAAGAGGAAATTAGGCAAAAATATGGACGTGGATGAAGATAAAGAGTGTTGGTTTATGTCTCCCGTGATTTGTTTTTTAAGACTTGCGTTGTCACGACAAGTCTAATGTTTGTGCTGCAGACACACACACACACTCATTCACTCACCTGTGATGAGTCAAACGCAATGATCTCTTTGACTTTAACCGAGCCCAGGTCTTCTAATGTGGACACATACAACAAATCTGCCACCTTCTCATTGGGACTGATGGGTGGAAAAACACACACAGGTAAACAAGTAAGTAAAAAACATGATGTGCAAGCCTTAAGTGATTAATTGAGTCAGCAGTGTGTACCGGTGTGTCTGGGTGACAGGGATCAGGTCTAGGTGCATTTGTCTCCAGCACTGCTCCCCAGTGGGTCGCTGCACTTTCTTCTTCTCTGCACCGAGGAGGTGAGACAGCTGGATGGAGGCTCGTCCAATCAGCTGGTCTCTGTTGGGGTCTCTGTGCCATAACTCCACCACTAGAGGCACTCTAGAGACAAGCACACGGTTGCAACACAATCATCGTGACGTTTATCGCTGTATTGTTGTTGTATGTGTATGTATAAATATGTACAGTATACAGAATATATATATATATATTTTGTGTGTGTATATGTGTGTACATACAGTATGTATGTATTTATGTGTGTGTATATAGATGTATATTATATTGTTATATTTGGTTGGTTCTATCTATCTATCTATCTATCTATCTATCTATCTATCTATCTATCTATCTATCTATCTATCTATCCATCCATCCATCCATCCATCCATCCATCCATCCATCCATCCATCTATCCATCCATCCATTTATCCATCCATCTATCCATCCATCCACTCATCATCCATCCATCCATCCATCTATCTTGCACCCCCTGGTGGTGTACTGCAGTAGTGACAGAGTTATGGCCCCCTGACTTT
>OMNV01026199.1:42772-56301 GCA_900303265.1 Brotula barbata | reverse complement strand
GAATGACTGCCACAAACAGACCACACAATCAAGGAAGTTGAAAGAATGAATGGTGATAAAAACCATATGACACCATGACAAGGATACACTGGTCATCAATACTGCTGAGGGAGAAGCGGGTACTTGAAAAACGGGCAAATCCATCTCGATACAGCCAGGCCTTCAAAGGAATAAACTGAAAAACCATATCAAAACATATACAGATCATTGACATTGATGCACCTAAACGTTGGGTTTGACATGGGCAACAAAGACAATATAAAATCTGTCCATTTATAAGAGTTAAATACTCACTGATGTTACCAGTATATAGACTCTCAGATCAAACTTTCTGCCTGTGGTGGAGGAAGCAAAGATATAAACGACATATGTTGATTCATTTAAATGCAAATTGCGAATTGTGTTAATTCTTTATTTTTCTTTTCATTTCTTAAGCACGTTTGACTATGTAACATTACCACCAATTAGGTAGGGATTCTCTATATAGCGCTGGGCGACGTAGCTTTCCACTTGAGCCACATTGTTCTGTTCCTCTGAGCGGTTGCCATCCTGTATAGGTGCAATGGTATCGTCAGTAAGTTTGTTCTCATTGGATTTTTTTGCCCATTTGTTTTACACCCAAGTGATTTGGTGAAATGAGGAGCGGCTACCTTTTTCCAATCAATGATGTCTTTCAGTTTCCGAAACAGGAAAATTCCTTTCCCTTGAGATTTTGCAATCTACATGAAAAAATCAATTATTTGTCATTACATGGATGGAATTTGGTGCGAAAATTATAAAAAAATACACCTTAGTGTGGCATCTTTAGATATATTTGCAATTTGAGTATAATACAGTGCTCCTCTGCTAGGTCGCACAAATACACTGAACTATGTCAAAGCTCACCGGTTTCATAATCCAGGTATTGCGGGGGCTTTTTTTGAACTCCTCCACAAAGAGATGATACTCACTGGGCAGCACATAGGTGGAGGGGAAAAAGTCACATTTGAAGGCCTCGGTGCGGCCAATGCCCATTTTGAGGCTTTTTTGATATCTTTTCAGATTTTTCACCATAAGGTTTTTACGAGTCAACTGTGGAAAAAACAAACACATGAACAGAAGCTATAAAAGCTGATGTCAGTTGTAGTGTAGCATCTTTTACCATGCATAACTGATGCTTCTTCACCTCATAATGGTTGCGAAAGTGGTTTATCCTTGCATGTTCCCCCATGTAAGATCGATCCAAAATTTCCCTTAGCCAGCCCATCTCACACCAGCAGAAGTCCCACTCTCCATCTCTGTTAGGTAAAAAACATTACATCCACACATAAAATGTAGATCCAGCATTTTACCCACAACCTACTTACTCCTTGACTTCCACCCAGCCTGGTCTTTGGCGAATGACATCTTGTATGGTGTTGAACTGGCCACATTTGTAACGCACACTACTTCTTCTCTCCCTGCGGACAAATTAATGACATTTCACTTTATATAACATTGTGACATTATAAATATAATACTTGGCCACCCCAGTAAATGAATCCCCTAACCTGGAAGAATGATTAAAAAAGGTACTAGGTGGATAATATTTGTGGGTGGATAACAGTTACTGGATTCTGTCTGGGGAAAGTGATTGCTCAGAAAGCAAGTCACGAGGAAGCAATTTAGTTGGTAGGACTAATGAAAATCACAGTGAGACACACATAGGGATTAAACCCAAAATGAAAACCCAAAAAAAATAAGCAAGCAAAACGCCACTGCTTCAGAGCTGAAGAGCTGCTATTTTCCTCTTGTCGGCACTCTTTGATGACACATGCTCTAGATAAAACCGAATCATCTTAGCTAAGTAGACGTGTGTGTTGTCAAAAGATGGATGCAGCTTAATATGTAACAAAACAGAGATTGTTGTAATTGGCTCCCGGCACCTAGCCAAACAGATCCTGCCATCTGCTGATGCCCTGTAACAACACATCAAGCCTGTTGCAAAGAATATTGGTGTTTGTTTTGATAATAACTTAAGTTTTAAGCACCAAATGACAAAACTTGTGTAATCTCATTTTTATCATCTAAGAAATAGTTCAGAAATACAGCATGTACAACACAGTTAAGTTTATCTAATTTCTCATTTCATATTTTTTCCTTGCACTGGCTCTCAGTATGTTTTAGAATTGAATTTAAGATCTTAATGTTGACTTTTAAGGCTTTTCAAGGCCTCTCCCCATGCTATAGTTTTGACCTCGGTTGCATACAAACCACTACCTGAGGTCCTCATTTTCCAAACATTTTCCCGATTCAGGCTGAAAAAGGAATGAAAGCATGATCATTATGGTGTCCCAGCACCCTATTTTATATGATAAAATGTTGCGATTAATTACAAATACAATTCGCATTTAGCAGACGCTTTTATCTTTATTTAACAACACAAGCGAAGATCTATGCAGTAAATACAACCACAATAAGTGCCACAAGGCTCAGGTTCCGGTCCAAGGGACCAAGTTGCTTCGAGGCAGTGCTACATGGCAGTGCAAGGAGGGAAGACAAGGCAAGACAAAGTGCATATATGTATAAGTGCAGTTTATGTTGTCAGAAGGTGTTCCCTAAAGAGCTGGGTCTTTAGCCTTCTCTTAAAGATAGAGAGGGACTCTGCGGAGCGAATGGAGTTTGGTAGCTCGTTTCACCACCGAGGAGAAGAGTCTTGATCGAGATTTTGGGCCTTGGTGAGTTTGCAGCACCAGTCGTCGCTCTTTAGCAAAGCGGAGTGGGAGGGAGGGAGCATAGACCTGAATGAGGGAATTTAGGTAGGGGGGAGCAGTTTTAGTTGCTTCTCTTTAGGTAAGCATCAGGGACTTGAACTTGATGCGAGCAGCAACTGGGAGCCAGTGGAGTGAAGTGAACAGCGGAGTGACACGTGCAGGTTTGGGTTGGTTGAAGACCAGACACGCTGCCGCACTCCGGATCATCTGCAGAGGTTTGAGGGTGCTTGTTGGGAGTCTTGCCAGTAAGGAGTTGCAGTAGTCCAGGCGTGAGATTACAAGAGCCGGTACTAGGAGTTGTGCTGCACGTTCGGACAGATATGGTCTGATTTTCCTGATGTTGTATAGGGTGAAGCGGCATGATCGTGTCACAGAGGACACATGTTCCTTAAAGGTTAGTTGGTTGTCAATGATGACTCCCAAGTTTCTGGCAGATTGTGATGGAGTTAGATGTGCAGTGTCTCGCTGGATACTGATTTGTTGTTGTGCCGAGGGACAGGCTAGAAAGACAAGGAGTTCAGTCTTAGACAGGTTCAGTTGAAGGTGGTGTTCCTTCATCCATACCGAGATTTCGGTGAGGCATGCCGATATTCGTGCCGAGACTGTGGGGTCGTCTGCCTGAAACGATAGGATGAGCTGGGTATCATCAGCATAGGAGTGGTATGAGAAACCGTGTGAGTGGATGACTGCTCCAAGAGAAGTGGTGTAAATTGAAAAGACTAGGGGGCCAAGCACAGATCCTTGAGGTACCCCAGTGGACAGGTAGTGGGATTTGGACACTTCCCCTCTCCAGGACACTCTGAAGGATCTGAGGGGTAGGACCCGAACCAGCGTAGGGCAGTTCCTGAGAAGCCGTGCTGGGCAAGTGTGAAGAGGAGGATTTGGTGGTTGACTGTGTCAAAGGCAATTGATAGGTCGAGAAGTATTAGAGCGGAGGACAGGCCAGCTGCTCTGGCTGATCGAAGTGTTTCCACTACTGACAGCAGTGCAGTCTCAGTAGAGTGCCCGCTTTTGAAGCCAGATTGGTTGGTGCCATGTAATTTGTTCTCTGAAAGAAAATCAGAGACTTGATTGAACACTGCGCGCTCAAGTGTTTTGTACAGGAAGGATAGGAGTGAAACCAGCCTATAATTTTCAACCTGAGATCGGTTAAGTGTGGTTTTCTTTAGTAGTGTGGTGACCCGTGCCTGTTTAAAAGCCGTGGGGAAAACACCCGTTGTAAGCGAGACGTTGATGATGTTGTGACTGCAGGGATAAGTGTGGGTGAGACGGCCTGCAAGAGTTTAGATGGTATGGGGTCCAGTGTACAGGTAGTAGACCGAGAATCAAGACTGAGTTTGGAGACTTGCTCCTCTGTGACATTGCTAAATGCGGGGAATGAGACCTTGTTGGTTGGTGGCAGTATGCTGAGTTGGACAGGCTCAGGGAACTGATTACTGATGGCCGAAACCTTATCAGTAAAGTGTGATGCAAAAAGGTCTGGAGTGAGCGAAGTTAAGGGTGGAGGTGGTGCAGGGCTGAGGGAGGAGTTAAAAACTGAAAATAATTTCCGAGCATTCTTGGTGTTGTTGATTTTCTCTTGATAATAGGTGGTTTTAGCCTTTTTCAGACGGTAGGAGAATGTGGAAAGGAGATTCTGGTAGACTCTAAGGTCAGCGGGATCTCTAGATTTACACCATTTTCCTTCTGATGCTCTGAGCCCTGCTCGTTGCTCTCTGATGACACCTGTGAGCCATGAGCTAGGGGAGTTGTTCCGGGCGATTTTTGATGAGAGTGGACAGAGATTGTCTTGAGGGGCAGTGAATGATTAGCAGAAGATGTCTGTGGCATCTTTGACAAGGAGAGCGGAGAATTCATTATGAGGTGGCATGGTAGCTGAGACCTCCTCTGAAAGTTGGGTCGATATGAGGGACCGGATATTTTGCCTGTAGGAGACCATTTGTGGAAGAGCAGGGGGAGGTCCAGGTAGGTCAGCCGTGAACTGTACTGAACTGTGTAGCCGCGTTTGTTGAGATGTGTCCTGCTCTCCATTGTACGGAGGTAAAGCGGAATTGTACCGGCTATTATCTGACATCCATACAGTTTAGGATATATTTTAATTGATCTAATCAGAACATTCCTCTGAAGGCTCAAGGACTTGTGCACTTTCCATCTGCACTAAGCAATTACGCACACCGCTTCCAATGGGGGCATTAAGCGTGTATTGGCGTGTACTCCACAAAGGGACTCCTTTGAGACAGCTTTGAGGGACCGACACTAACACCAAGAAATTAGCCACGTCCCAGCCGCCATGAATCCCTCCATGACAGGAAAAACTAGGAAAACTATGTGTATATTGTATTTTTATGATTGTTTTATTCAAGTATTGCACAGCGGTTCGATTTGTGTCTTTTGTTGTGATTTTGCCTTACACACAACTGCTGCTTTGCTTTTTATCGGCATAATGAGAAAGGGGGGGCCCACACAGAGGAGCCCATGACCTCCTTAATCCGTCAATGCGTACAACATCCAGGGAGACAGCTGTGTTGCACCAATAGGCCCACTTTGTCAACCTGATCCACAATTCAGTCCGCAACACAATGACAATGAGGAAAAAAACGGATCTGCCAATAAACAACAACAACAACGATGATGTCCCCACCTTTCCATTCGTTTCTGACACTCATGTGGACCTTTGTATCCAGGAGTCTGCAAAGGTGAAAATGGAAAACAAGACTTATCTCTCAAAGGTCTAAACAAAGCTAACTTTTCAAGGACTGCACAGCTACTAATACATATTAGCAAAGCAGCTGCTAATTACTTCAACCAGGTGGTAGTCAATACTATAAAAGGGGTTACAATATATTAACAGATATATTAAATAACCTGCACTTAAACAATTCTCGCTACACCTCGTATCCTTACTATCATTTGATCAAACCGACAATGTAAATAATTGCATTTTTTCTTACCTTATTCATTGAGATAGTTCGACGTCCGTTATTAATAACAGGCTGTGGTAATTATAGAAAATATGTATATGAAAGTAAGTAAACTAAACATAGCAACAAACAATTTAGCAAGTGACATTAATGATTAGTGGTGATTGGCTTGGCTAGGCGAAGTGTTGTTGGATAAAAGCCAATTTATACTTTCCGTCACCGCATCGCCGCGAGGGTACGCGTGACGTTTATTTACGTTGGTTACGTCAGCCACATATTTCATGTCCGCACTGAAATCACAGGAGAAGTTTGTAGAAGTCAAGAGGCTTCATTTGAGGAACGGCGAGTGGATCACTAAGTGGATGAACAACCAGAAGCTTTTGCGGAGACAAAGACGACGAGACCATGTGATCCACGGAGTAACCTGAATGTTACGTCACAAATACTTATTGGTCAGTCTCCTTTGCGCTGCCTATGAACTACAACGACTACTGCTACTACTACCACTACTACTACTACTACTACTAATACGATTACTACTGCTACTTCTTATTTTGAGTCTACTACTTAGTTTTCTTCTTGTCCAATAGCGATTACAAAACCAGCGCATTTGCTCATTACTGCCACCTACTGGTTTAGTGATAGGCCTAAGAAGGCTCAGTACTATGGAACTAAACAGACTAAACTCTCTCAGCTCAGCTCAGCTGTTTGGTTTAGTATATTTATTAAATGTTGACGTACAGTCCTATCTGGCTTCCCAAGGAGACCTAGTCCAATGTTTTTGAGTTATTTGGTTATTCAGCAAAATGGTTTTTCCATCTATCAATGTAACCCCACAATGATGTAGTTCTTATGATGTCATAAATGATGTACCTCAGTGGTCAGTATCAGTATTTTGGGACCACCTCCATGACTTGGAAGAAACCTGGGCACTATTCTCCACCTCTCTGTTGTAGGAAATTTAATTGTTTTTATGAGCTCTGTATTTTTCTGACATAATTGTGCAGTGCAAACTCAACAGACACTGGACACAAAAGATAACCTAAAGATTAAACCTAGTATTGACAATGCATATGGATGCACTGTATGATGAATAATCTCACTCACGCATGTCTCATGTCTGTTATAACAATCACCACTTGGTGGCGACAAAAACTCACCTGACTGAGCAGTACTGGGCATACCGTGATTTGGACCCACATTGCAGGTTTCAGTCCAACGTAATTGATCAACCTCCTAGAGGACAACTATGTTGCTACAGTTATAAACCCACTGCTTTATCCGTAGATGTAATCAAGACAGTTCATCTACACATGAGCCAATTGATAGTTCAATGAAATGTGTCATTCCCCATGTTGCACTGAGACAGAAGCCTGTCTTCCATGCACATTACTCTTCTCCAAAATAAATAAATACAATAAAGTACATACTCCAATAACCCTTCAGTCATTGCAATCAATAGTAGTTAAGTGTCTATAAATGCATTTCCTGAGAGCAGACTGCTGAAATTTTGCTCCTCAAACGTTGCTCAACATTTTAAGGCTTCAGGCTTCTAAAACCACAAAGATCAGAAGAGCTGTAGAAGATTATAAACTGATTGTTTCAGGCAATCACGTTAGGTAGGACAGAGTATGCTGAAATAGTGTGCCAAAACAGAAGAAAAACAATAAAATGGAATTACCTTGAGGCAATTCCAGCAATAATGTGATATTTTTGATCAGCCAATCATCTGTATCAGACTTTAGTAAGGTGTGTGTATGGCTGTTTAATCTATCCAGTTTGTGATCAGATTTAAGTTTATTGGTCTGAACAGCTTGCTGTTACAGATGCTTAATGATGACATTACACTTATCTCAGAATTCAGTTGAAAGCTAGATAAATAGACAGATTTCCACGTCCTAAGATGTTTGCTCAACACCTTTCTTTTCTTAACCACCCACCTCTACTCAAACAAACATCTATATTACACCAATAATCAGAAAGGGCGAGATTTAATATGACTCAAACCTGAACTTTATGTGTTCTGGCTTTCTGTCCGGCTTTATATGTACAGCTAATATCCATATAATTACAGGAGGGAACAGGATCAGTTTACTGAGCCAAGACCCCATCTAAAAACATTCCTCTCAGTTAAATATGTAAACAAAAGGGTCAAATGTTTTGCAATATGGTATTGAAATTGCAGGAATTACAGAATATAACATGATTAGATGGAATACTTTTATTTTAAATTGTCCGCAGCAAGACTTTTGGTGTAATTTGGTAATTATAAAGAAGACATGCTACGGATGAAAAATCTCGAGATTTGTGGTTGTGTCCAAGTCACATTTCATATTCAAACCTGCATGCCAGGAGGTCCACAGTTTAGAACACTGGCGCCTTTGTGTGCTTCTCACCAAACTACCTTAGTGTCTGATGGATTTTTACTTAATATCTCCAATAGCGAACATATCAATCAAATCATAAATATTTTTGATTGTTTGTTTGTTTGTTTGTTTGTTTTTTGCCTTATATCCTCAGCGCGTCACTAGAAGTGTTTGCAAATAGAAGCCAGGTGGGTGCATTCTGACTGAAGACTATATTTATTTATTATTTAGTCTTTGAAAATGATAAACAGATTAAAATGTGAGAGTGCGCAGTACTACGTTTGTGTTGTATAGTAGAGGTCATAGATGTTCAGACAGGTTCAAAGTTTGAAAAAAACAGCATTTCAGCCAATAAATTCTTTGCCATGACTTTCCATTTTGCCACCAATACAATGTCATCAGTCTTAGCAGCTGATTAAATCGAGGCCTTTTAGCAAACTCATATTTGGAAGCAGATGTTCCACTTGTGACTCTTGCGGTTTGGCAGTGATTTCTCAAAACAATTTTTATTCTTCTCAATAGCAGAAATATCTGTTATTTAGCATGAAAACATACTGGATGGTTATGGCTTGGAGGGTTCTTTGTTTTTACGGATCAACTCTGGTTTGTCTCTTTCAAATCTGCAGCCAATGTTTTCAATGCATATAAAGTTGAACTCTTTTTGCTCACCACTTTCACGTTAAGAATACTGATAACAGAATATTGATTTCTCCACGGTGTGGCTTTCCAATGTGTCTCGATGGTGCCTCTCATTCAGCAGGTCGTGCAATATCCAGTGGTTGGTAAGTACTAAAGGTAAAGTACCTCGAGGTTATACTTGAGTAAATGTACAGATACCTCATTTAGAAATTACTTTGGATTCAAAGGATAATAAGTGTGCTTAAATATTGAAAGTAAAAGTAAAAGAATTCTCACTGTGTCATTTCTACTTTGTGATGATCATCAGATTAACTAAATTATAATCTCAGGCAACAGTCCCCAATGTCTTTAAAGATAAACAGTGATCATATCTTCAGTTACCAAACAATTGGATGCAGCTTTTCAAACTTTATTTAAAGATGAACTTGAACTTTGGAGGACACATTAAGTGGGCCAGACTGTTAGGAGTCCTCTATATAGTGTTCTGTTCGAACTTCACATTTATTTAGACAATTTACAGTCAATATATCACACACAGGAAAAACTCATACTGTTTCAAAACAACAAAACTAAAACAATTGGTGCATCCATCCATCGATCCATTTCCTAACTCACTTAATCCTTGTCGGGCAACCTTGACAACCTTGGGAAATATGATATTATGATGGCAAATCCATAAAACACAGATTAGGCACACTCCCATGCTGCCTCGATCATCTGCAACGGTGTAAAATCGGATCCGCTGATCCACGGCCAGGAGGAAAACCGCATTGTTCCTCCAACAATCAGCCAAAGTCTCCTTTCCAGTACCTAGGCATGGACTTTCCAGGGGAGGCTGAGCAATGTGTTTGATGTGGATAACTGGAACACTCTGTTCCAGAGCGTACAATCTAATGATACGTATATTGGGATTTTTTCCAGCATGACACTTTCAATAAAAATAGTGCTTTTTATTTTCCTCCTTTTCTGCATATTGGAAATGTAACTTATTTAAGAATTTGTTTTGTAGCAAGTAACAAGTCTTTTTTGACAAAAGCAGTGAACTATAAGTATAGACTTTCCTTCTGATATTATTATTACATGCTGGTAAGTAAAAGTAATAATGTGTAAAAAATATTTAATATTCCACTAATGTACAAAGTGTCCTAAAACATACTTAAGTACTGTAGCAAAGTGTAATTACTTTACACCACTGGTAACCCGACATCTTAAACTATAACACAGACCTTACAACAGTGAATGTGTGGTGTCTACTAATGGAGACATATACATTCTCTTTGAAAGATGGATGTCACCCTGGTGGAGAGTTCAGTTTGGACATATATCTTTCTTCAGTGGGCTGCTAAACCCAAGCCCTCTGTGAAGATGGTAGCTCCTCTGGCATGTGGATAAGGAGGCAAAGGTAAGACAGTTTGAGGCCAGACCTCCAATTGATGCGAGGCCTGGTACGCCATGTCTGCGTGCCACTCTTCATATTATATTGTTTTGGTAGTGTGTGTGCAAAAATGTCTTCTACTTCTTCTATCAAATTATGCAAGATGTATGACAAGAGGTGGTAAACAAATTAAACAAAATAACTAGAGCCAGTTTCAGATTTGGAAACTTCAGTAAGAGAAAGTTGTTTTCAAGATATACTTGGATGAATCCTCCATTTGCTAACTAATCCCAAAAATAAACACGGGTAACAATAATAAATAGATAAATGAAACATGGTACTATAAATGCCAGTAAAATGATAATGTGTAATCAAACCTGTCTTTTAACATTGAATGAATTGAATGTTACTGTATGGTCATATTGACTTTCTTTTCATGTTTGTCTTTAATCACATATGTAAATTTGACCTCACATTTCACTTCACTCTTAAGGCAGTGAGACTGGAATCATCGGATGTCACCTGCCCAAAGCGTTTCCTATCAAAACACACAGGAAGGAGAGGAAAAACAGGACAAAGTGGAAGGTGAAGCCTCACTTAAATGTACATTCTTGTATGAATCACAGTTAAGCCTAGAATGTGTCGGCTGAGATGACCCTCTGGCTGTGTATTATTAAAGCTCATGCTATACATCTACAGTATATTTGTTTGACGTACTATGCAATTTAGAGAAATAATTGTCCACAATAATAACATCAAAATTGCAAGGGGGAGCTGCAGGGGGCCCCCAAACTCTACAGCACCTTTCAAGCTTGACTAAATGCATGTGAACACTAGACCGCATGCAGTCAACACTCTATGGTCTATGGTCAGAAGAAAGAAAACACAATGTGGTCTTCATTTGTGTGGAATTCTATCCGTTTCCCAGAGTGGAGAACATGCCAGAGGAGTGGGGTATGGCAGAAAACCCTGGCTCTGTGGAATCTGGAAAGGAACTAGAGGGTAGTTATAGCCACAAAGCTTCCATAGATATCAACACTATATTAGAAAAGGTTACAAACGTCCAGGACACTTACATAACCCACACGGTGATGAGAAGGTGCGTTTGGTTGTACGTGTTTTCCTCGTGCATTCCTCCTTCTGAAGCTACATCTAGTTGGATTTTAATCTAATATTTATTAATCTGTCTTTGACAATTTATTACAAAGCCACACAAATGAGCAGGTTTTTAGCTGGTCCATTCGAGTTGTTTTCTGGTCCAGGAGGTAACATAAAGAGAGAGGAAATTGGTCAGTGAGGTATGTATGTTTTCATAACAATCATCTGGCGGGAGCTTAAGGTAAAGCCTCATAACATCTCCTGCTGGTACTGTACACACACACGTCTCACTTAAATGCTACAGAGTGGTCCTATTTGGTTTCCACAAACTCAAACCTCCTGGTCGGCCCACACAGTACGAATATGACAGCTTTGTATGCAAAACACAAAAACAATAAAACAGCATAATGAGTCACATCCTGAAGTTACACTCTTGGAGGACTTTGGGTTTCAACCCAAATTGATATGCAGAACTAAAAATGCTTCCAAAACCTCTAAAGGTCACATTCTGGTCACAAAGCTAAAGCCAGTTCCCTTTGCGGCTAGAGCGTGAATAATGAAACGAATGCCGGTAAAACCAGCAGCAAACGGAATAGATCTGCTGCAAAGCTGTAACTCGACGTCAACGTCCTACACTCGCCAGACCACAAGCTTACAGAAGAAGCTGATCTTTTGTATTTTATGATGCACTGTAAAACACACCGTCCGTGTGGGCCTATGCCCTTGTCCCCCGCCCCTTTGGCTGTGCACAAGACCCTTCATTCTCTCACTGCGGGTGATGGGTCCACAGTGAGGCGGCACCACATTCATTGTTCGGGTTGAGCCCGACCGAAAGGCTAGGCCACCAGGCGTCGCCTGCGAGCTCTCCCTCTGGGCCTGGCTCCAGGGTGAGGCCCCAGGTTCTCTATTCCAGGCGGGGTAGCTCATGCCAAATTTGTGCCATTCATGTTGGCCTTGTGAATCGCTCTCAGTCTGGCTCCTCTCCTGGGACCAATTTGCCAAAGGCGGCCCAATGTAGCTCCCAGGATCATTAAAGTACCCAAACCCCTCCACCATGATAAGGGGCAGAAATGAGATTCCTCAGAAATGCGTCTGACCTCACCCTCAGGGACAGGGTGAGAATTACAGATATCTGGGAGGGAATTGGAGTAGAGCCGCATCGAAAGCAATCAAAGAGGTGGTTCACACATGTACATCCCTCTATCGACTAATGGTAATCATCAATTACTATGATTCTATCGGATAATTTCACCAAAAGTCAGCAACCATTTATTACCACGGCTAATCCAAGGAAATAAACATAATAAGGTCTACAATTTTCTGCCATATTAAGTCCCCATTTGTGAGCATTTTCTCTGAAGAATTAGACACAAATACTGACCATGTAAAACGGGCCTGGGAAGAGGAATTAAATATTCAAATTGATGATGACACCTGGAGTAACACCTTGGAAGGTATAAAGTCTTGTTCAGTCAACGCCAGGATTTAATTGATCCAATACAAGGTAGTCCACAGGTTACACTACTCCAAGGTCAAACTTCATAAAATATTCTCTGACTCTTCACCCCTATGAAGCCGATGTAAAGGCGCCGATGGTACACTGACACATCTCTTCTGGTCATGTCCGAACCTCCATAACTTCTGGTCTAATGTACTTCAATGGTACTCTACTGTCTTTAATGTGAACTTATCTCTGGACCCAGAGACTGCTTTGTTCGGCTATTCTGACGCATTGAAGCCTCTGGACACTGCTGCACGCACTGCCCTAGTGATTGGTATGATGATCGCTAAAAGGTGCATTCTGAAACTATGGAAATCAGACTCTGTTCCTCGGTTTAAAACTTGGCTTGGTGAACTAACGGGTATCTTACATATAGAAAAGCTGAGATATGATTTGTCTGGGAACCCTCAAAAGTTCTTCAAGATATGGAACCCAGTGCTGTTACACCTCAGAATGTGATGGACGCTTATTGCTCAGAGATACACCCCTTTGTCTTGGCAAAGGTATAGTTAGAAATATTCTAAAGCAGTGGAATCTTAACATCCAAGCAGACCATTTGTTGTCTTCCCCTTGTCTTACTTTTTGTCTTGGTTTGGTTTTTTGTATTATTATTTCTCTTATTATTTCTCTTATTTTATTATTTTTCTGTCTTGTGCGACTACTTTGTCTTGGGTGGGGGGAGGGAAGAGGGAGTACGGATGGGATCGATGGGTTTTGTAAACTGTCCTGTCTTTTTGATTTTGTACTTGTAGGTCATTTACTGTATCTGTATGTATAAAAAAGCGTTATTAATAAAACATTCACAAAAATACAGATACGTTTAGTTTAAATTCAATGAAAAAAAAAAAAGGTATCCAACCTCTTACCTTCATTCCTCGTTAATGTAGTGGACAGTAT
>OMNV01026199.1:0-42752 GCA_900303265.1 Brotula barbata | reverse complement strand
TTTTGGGGGGGGGGGGGGGAGGGGGAGGGAGGACGGGTAGGATCGGTGGGTTTTGTAAACTGTCCTGTCTTTTTGATTTTGTACTTGTAAGTCATTTACTGTATCTGTATGTATAAAAATGTGATATAAATAAAACATTCAAGAAAAAAAAAATTAAGTCCCCATTTTATCTTTTATGATCCATTTTATGTCCTCAAACTGTAAAAAATAATAAACAATACATAACTAAATGCACTAAGTGTAATTGCTTACAAATTGCCTGACCTGGAAAAATAAAAACACCTATAAACACACCTATATTTGTAAAAAAAAACCAACACTTTAAACACTGTGCTGCCATATGATACAGAAAATTTACAACTTCTGGCCAAGAAAGAAGAAAGAGAAAAAAAGAATGATAATTTACTGCTCCCGATAGAGAAATGAATTCTCTGCACTTTAACCCATCGTCAATGAGGAGCGGTGGGCAGCACACCCTTGCACATGCAAACACATGCACACAACAGTGCCAGGGGACCAACTCCAGATCTTCCACCTAGTGCCTTGTTCACGGGCAATGGCAGGAAACCGGGAAACCAGAGCTAGAGGAACCACATGCAGATACGGGGAGAACATGCAAACTCCACCTAGAAAGTTGCGGATGTCGAACCCGGGATTGAAAACCTAGGACCTTCTTGCTGTGAGGCAACGGTGCTAATCACCACGCCACCTTGCTGTCTACAGGGGGATCAAAAGAAAGAAGACATCTGTTAATGATTTTAGGAGATAAGACAATAATCCTCGGTGGTTTAAGGTTAGTATGTGATAACAAGGTGGTCTGCCTCAGTCCAAACATCATAGGAGTGTGTATGCTGAGAGGTACATGTGATGTTCATTTGTCCTCATAACAAAAATTGTAAATCATTAGGAGTTTTCCCCAGGAGTGATGGGGGGGCCTTCAGACTTTTGCTTAAATCTGAACACAACGTCTTTAATCCCTCATCACCATAATTATCTATGTCACTGATGGTACTACAAAGTTTTACCCACACGTCATAGTGGTACTAATGGGCAATGTTGTTTGTTTCCATTGTGCAGGCTTGTTAGGCAACAGTTGCTTGGGGCTGGATATTATGATCTGAGATCATATTGAGATTATGCACAGACTAGTTATATAACTCTGGGCTCTAAAGGGGTGAACACCACACTCTTGCTTTATGCTTCTCTTGCCCAATTTTGGGTTTGTTTATCGCGCGTATTGGTGTGTGAGCATGTCCATGTCCATCCTGACACTGACACGTTGTTGTTCCTCTTCCGTTTTGTATGTAAGTAGGTCATACAGCTGTAGATTCAGGCTACACGGCCTCACCTCATAAGCCTGGCATAAAATGTATAGACTTCTCAGAAATGCAGGAATAGATGTTGAGGTTGGTATGTGTACGTGTCGGACATGCTTAAACTTGCCATTACAACTACCTTCACTTGAAAGGCTTCAGGCTGTATTAAAGGTACAATCTGTAAAACAAAAACATAAAAACACATGCTCGGAAGGCTCTATTACTGTCAGATAAATTGGCAGGTTTTTCTGATACAGTTAGGAATGTCGGATGTTGACAAAGGATTGTTTACGTCCGTAATGTATATTATTATTATATGTATATTGCCAAAATATTGTAATATATTGGAAATCATGTGAAATTTGAATTTGCAATTCCTGAACACCATGGTTCCATGATCTGTTGGACTATATTTCAAAACAGAATTTGTTTTTGTGAGAGGTAATCCAAAGAGAGATTCCCTCTCCTCAAATGTGCAATGAGAGCCCATGGTGGAGAAAGGATACATGACAAAGAAGAGACATAACAATACGGAAAGATAGCATAAGTAGTTCTGATTCAATAAGAGATGTACAAAGAGATGTGGTAGAAATTAATGAGACAGAGAGAGATTCAATACAACACATAAATAAACACAACAAAATAAACCTGTTTGCAATGGCCATTACAACTACCTTCACTTGAAAGGCTTCAGGCTGTATTAAAGGTACAATCTGTAAAACAAAAACATAAAAACACATGCTCGGAAGGCTCTATTACTGTCAGATAAATTGGCAGGTTTTTCTGATACAGTTAGGAATGTCAGATGTTGACAAAGGATTGTTTACGTCCGTAATGTATATTATTATTATATTATAATTATATGTATATTGCCAAAATATTGTAATATATTGGAAATCATGTGAAATTTGAATTTGCAAGCAAAAAAAAACCCAGAAAGCAGTTGAATGTTCAAGAAATTAGGGAGTATTGTCGCTGTCAAAATTTTGTGTTATTCCAAATTTTTTCAGGGGCCATTAATAGCCCCAATGATGTAAGAATCTCACAATATTAACCTTTTTGTGATGCTACCATGAGTAATACGTGCTGCAATGGAGGAATTCAAGACATTTGAGGGTTTCAGTGCTTGTCGGAATCAAAATGAGGATTTTGCCTCACATTGTTACTGTTTTATGTAAGTTAAGTTTAATCATCACATACAAAGTGTTTTACAGGCACACACGACAAACAGTTCGCAACCCAGTCCAAAACTGTCAAGGAATACATAGAAAAATTTCCACAAAAAAAGGAAAAAACTTGGGGGAGGCAGGTCTAACACAAGGTCTGCATTATGTACCTCCAGGTTTTTAGATATACGTCATTCCAGAGTAAACAGAACTGGAGGGGTTCATTCCAGTGCACCTGATGGCGCACTGTTAGAGAAGCCATGGGCGTTTATCCAAACCGACATACCACACATTAAGAAACCTTTTACAACCTCAGTAAAAAGGAAAATTCCTGAACACCATGGTTCCATGATCTGTTGGACTATATTTCAAAACAGAATTTGTTTTTGTGAGAGGTAATCCAAAGAGAGATTCCCTCTCCTCAAATGTGCAATGAGAGCCCATGGTGGAGAAAGGATACATGACAAAGAAGAGACATAACAATACGGAAAGATAGCATAAGTAGTTCTGATTCAATAAGAGATGTACAAAGAGATGTGGTAGAAATTAATGAGACAGAGAGAGATTCAATACAACACATAAATAAACACAACAAAATAAACCTGTTTGCAATGGCCGCCATATCAATGGCAACCGGTCGTTCGTGTCCCCCTTGCGGCTCATAGAGGCATTGCAGGTGGTCCTTGACGATGACTGAAGCCGACAAAATTAAATTAAATTAAATAAAATTACAAAGGTTGTCATTATTGTATATAGTGGTTTCAATATTCAATACAGTTGATAAATTTGTAAATAAATAAATATCTGTGTCTTTTTTTAAGAATAATAATATCATCACCCCAGACATTCAGTTTAGAGGTCAACAGGTTGCTTCAGAGTCATATAGGGGGTCCCTGGGACAAGAGCAGTTGAATATCCCTGGACACAAGATTTGTGTGTAACACCTGCAGGCCTATAAGTGTATGGCAGGTCGCATGTTGTGCAGCAACAACAGTAACGGAAGGGTTGAATCCTGGGCTCCGTTGGAGGAGTCATGGGCGGATACCGGGACCTCTGAGAAGCGCTGTGGCAGTCTGAGTCTGTCAGAAGACAAAGTCCATCCGCAGAGCATCGCACCTCTTTGCGCTTTACTGATCACAGCTTTCAGATCCGTCACAGAATACCTCACCACCCACCTCTCACAGCCTACACACACACACACACAGTCACACACTTACACCCACACTCTTCAGGTTGCAGGTAAGATTTATGCCAAGGAGTCAAATATGAGAGGACCTGTGCGACCAATATCCGCCAACCGAGGGGCTGTCAACTGATGCTTTTGGACATTTGTGGATTTTGTTTTTGTCCTTCTACTGGAACTTGATGGGAGATTAATTTAATACGTACGCTCCGTCCTCATTATGAGTGATTTTGGGACTATCTGAAATGGCCAGGACACCGATCCACGCGAGACTCGTGCTTTTTGCGGCACTGTCACCACTTCTCTTCCTAGGTACGACATCTGCCAGCCTGTGCATGTTTAATCCTCCTTTATCCTCCCACGCATACTGTCATTTAACGTCCTTATTTCCCCTTAGAAGCTATTTTTATGGTCGATGCCTCGGTCACACCTGGAGGTCTGCCACTCTCTCTGACCGTGGGATCGAGCAGAGTGTTGGGTTCAAGGGGCCCCGTGGGTTCGCAGCCGTTTGCAGTCAGGGAGACAAAGTCAAGACCCAAACGCTGCACCTGTTATTCCTACAGGGACAAAGAGTGCGTCTACTACTGCCACCTGGACATCATCTGGATCAACACCCCCGAGTAAGACTTCTTTCACTTCTTATTCCTATATGCAGGGCTGTCACTAACAATTAGATTCACAATCGACTGATTATTTCAATCATTGCTGCATGTTTATGAGGAGGAAGTCTGCCTTTTTGTTCCAAGGCAGACTTTGTCCTCTTTCTGGTTCAGACTTCCTGAGCAAGTTGAGACAAATCAACATATTTGATTCGGCAGAGATTGATGACCTATCCTATTTGTATTGTCTCGTATACTGTAGTGTGAGATATGACTGATAAAATCTTTGGATTCCATCCAGATAAAGGCTCAGATAATCCAAATGTTGCAGGTAAAGAGGGGAGTTCTATCCCTTAGGGTGTTCAGCCTTGGAGAGCATTTGATCCCCTGCTGTTTGTTAGTGTAAGGGAGATGAGGAGAAAAAAATGAAACAGCTAATCTCAACTAATGGTTAGGTTTAAGAATAAATCATCAAATAAATCATCAAACATCATTCATAATTTGAGATGCATCAGTCAAAATAATCCTTCATGGTTAACAAGATAATAATGATAATTTATTTGTATAGCACATTGAATGTAGCTCAATGTGCTTTTACAATTCACAGAAAAGGTTTTAAAAGACGAGGTTTTTTTTTAAAACAAGTTAAAATACATAATTTATTTCAAATTGGATAAATACAGTAATTAGTATAAGTAATAAAAGCTAATTAATATGTACGCAGTATTCCCTAGTACTTCTTTAGTGAACCTTCTGCCCTCAGGAGAATACAAGAATATGACGTTATGCGATGGAACGTGCTACTATGTTATCTTCTCCATATGGTGCAGACCTAGACAGCACACAACTGCATTGTTTTTATTTGAAATGTTCCCAAAGAGTTGAAGCTCATCCATAGGACATTCACTGTCTTTGGGACTACAGAATCATCTTCTTTGTTTTTTAAAGTTTGCAAGCAAACTTTATTGCACTGCAATCAAAAAGATTGTGTGGCTTATATGCCTTTTTAATCAGTTATTCTTTAAATCAAGTCGTTAATTATCACCATTGATTGTTACAGGCTTCAAAAATATTTGTTCCACTGCAACCGGTTTATTTGTTGTTATTGTGCAGGCATCTCTGGACCTGCTCGGGGAATAAGAGTTATAATTAACCTGAGATTGACATGAGGTTGATTTGTGCAACCAGAATGTTGAATTTGCATCAAAGCCAGATGTCGCAAACCAAGTCCAAGTTCAAGTGATGGCAAGCCCAGTACAGAAAATCTCTCTCTTCAATGTCAAAGCTTTACCACAGAGAAGTTCAGGGTTTTATTGCAAGATTACGAGATCCATTTTCAGTCAGTTCTGCCTCATCACCAACAATCTCTTTTTTATTTTACAATCCCTAATAATTGTCACTGTCCATGGTGCTGATGTCACTAAAGGGATTTCGAATTCAAGTTCAAATGCATTGGTATTTATACTGCCAGTAATAAACATCAGAAGCACTGTAATCATCATCATCATCATCATAAGCAGCAGTGTTGTTCTGACAGCATGAAATTCCTTGTTTGATTCCGTCTTTCGGATACTCTCTCTGGGGTTTGCTTGTTCTCGGTAGATTGCCTCTGGGTGCTTAGGTTTCCTCCCTAAATACGCAGGTATAGTGAGCTGAAAATATTAAATAAATTGCCCGCACTCATGAATGGCTTTCTTTGTTTCTATCTGCTAGACCTGATCCTTTGTCCAAGGTGTACTCTGCACCACCCAGAGACGCTTTATGATGTATATTAAAGATGTCAGAAAAAAGATACACGATGCAGATTTAATATCAGTCAAAAATAAGACATATATGGCAAACGCTAACAGCTGCAGGGGAAATTCAAACCTTCATTAGTGTGTATGAGACTTTCTAATGTTGTATGGGCATTAGCGATGGTGTCAAAGGAAATCTAATGCAGTTCCTGACTGATGAGTAGCTGACAGATACACATTGATCAAAGAGAAAATCTGTCTTCCAGGCAGAGCTGTGTAATCACTCACAGCAGTTGGTGAAGGATCTGCTGACCTTTTATGGACTGTTAACGTCAGTGCAATTCTTTTATAATCATCACTCAATATAATTTGCTTATGTTCTAAGCTCCACTGTGGGACGTTCCTGCAATAAGCTTTTATGAGCTTTTATTGCAGATTGCAGTGTTGTCAAATTCTCACGCCTGGTTTCAGCTTTTGATACGTTTTTTAGAGAGTTTTTTAAAAATGCACAACTGCAAGTGAGTTCTTAAAATTATGTAGGATACGCTCTTGATTCGCACGGGCATTGTTCTATGAACTCCACATATTAAAATCTCTGGCAAGACAGGAGGAAAGCATTCCCTTCTTCTGTCTTCTTGTGCCAAAATTGCCCTTGGCCTCTTTCATGTGCACAGCACAGTTTATACTTTGTCGGCAAGTTGAGGCATATCAACATATTTGATTCAACAGAGTGGAATATTTACATATTGTATTTATATTTTATTTTAGTGCATTTTAGATATGTGCTCACATACATTAATTTGTGTATGGCTGATAAAATCACCAAGGTGAATCTTGATAGTAAAGAAGGAGGATCCCTTAGATCTGGTACAAGGCACAATTGATTCAACAGGAACATCAGGAATGTGTAGCATAAGAGACATATCAGATATAGGCAGCAGGAAATTGTGTTGGTAGACATTGTATGGGTTTAGTGATCATGTATATACTCAAAGACCTCACAATATACAATGTGATCTCAAACCACCATGCAGGTGCTTGCACTGTAAGTTTCCATGATACCTCCCAACTGCATATCTATCAGTTTACGATCCTATCCTATCTCTCTCGCTCTCTCCTCACTGGTTGCATGTAAACAGGGCTACACCCGTGTGTGTGTGTGCACTTTCAGCGAACGTGCTCACCAAATTCTCCAGCCATTTTTGTGCTGCACGTAGCAGCCATCTTGGCTGCTACGTGCTAAGTTATTGTCAGCTTGTACAGGCGCGCTCAGGTAGCTTGCGCTGAAATGTGGGATAAATAAAATTGCAGAACCGCTCACACTTAAAGTCAGCCAATCAAAATTTCTGAATTGCCGGAGAGTTGACATCCACACCTGCCCATGTTGACTCAGTGGCTGCAGTGTCGCCTGCAACATCACCATTAACCTTGTCAATATGTCAGCAATAGCTTGAGGGAAACACTGAACCAGGTTAAGCATCACGTTGTGTATCTTGTTGGTTGGATCATTCAGTTGTGTGGCTGGTTTGTCCAGTTTTTGTCCAATGTGTTACATGCCCGACAGTGATCCAAACTGAACTACCAGTAACTGACTTGGTGATTCATAGCATTTGCATAAGAATGGATAATTTTATTGACTCTCTTGAAAACACGTTCTTGTTGTCTGCCTCTAATCAAAGCTAAACGGGTATCTGCTCGTTGGCTCGACAGTAAAATCAGATTTCATCGGCATTTTAGATGAAGTGACAATTATTTTGCAGGCATTCAAGCAAACATTTTCCTTAGCTCTTAATGGTTTATCTAATAAAGAAATTCAATGACTCCCCAGCTTAATAGTGCTTGTTAGTGTGAGATTGTTTCACTGCTTATCTGTGTTTCTCTGTGTCTTCATGCGGTTCATATTCTATTTCACTCATCTGCCACCGAGCATCCCCTCATAATTTTTCTCCACATATCTATTTTGTGCCTGTAACCATCCCATCCCAAAGCATTGTAAGTACTTTATATTTATTTGTAATACCTTTCAAAAGAATGTTAAAAACCAAATACAATAGCAAGACAAAAGCAAGGGCAAGCATATGCAGATAAATAAGGAAGCTTATCAGAATTGAAATGTACTATAAAGAAATCAATGAAATCAATAAAATCAGTGTACAATCTTAATAATATCATAGAAAACAAAATAATGGGTGATTCTCAATACCACATGTTAAATCATGACTGATAGCCAATCGTCAATTCTGATGATAGATTTCAATAAACAACCTCTATGCAAATAATTGCATTAAAAACTGTGTATATATTTAAATTCTTGACATTTTTGAGTTGCTTTTGGGAAGGCTAATGGAATATCACATAGGCAGTTATTCCAACTATTGAATGTGAAATGGACCCAAACAGTAAGTAAGGGTTAGCTCTTAACATGAATTTTGGCAGGCTGTACGTTAGCAGCCACTACACCGCTGACTCACAGGTGCAGCCCATTTTGCATCTTAAATGAAACGCAGATCTGTAAAATGAAAACATGCTTCCTTGTTCAAGGGACACTTTTGACCTGAGCTGCGCCTCCTCCCTACCGATCCTCCTGCCAAGCTCTCCATCTGTACAAATTCCACCTCCTTCTGGCAGTAGGGAATCTTAACCCACGACCTTTGACCGAAAAGTCCCTTGTTCATATCAGCCTTTTAAGACAGACATCGCAAAGGATTATTCCCTCTCTGCATTTCCATCCGAAGAAAAACAGACGGCGTAAAATTCTTCTTCCAGTGCTCAGCCTCCTGTTTACACTGTAAATGCTTAGCTCCAAAATCCTGAGGGAGTCATCTGACAGAGATGAGTGGACAGAGGGGTTTAAGATTGGAAAGAGGAGTGTAGTGTTGCCGGTGACAGACACTCCTTGTGTAACAATGGTATCCAGATGTTAGGATTCCAATTGGAGTTGTGCTCTGTGTGATGAGTGATTATTTTATTTATTCTAACTTCGATATGGAAGTTATGCATGTTTGTCTGTTTCTGCTTATTGTATTATTTTTACATGCTCAAATTGTACCATTGAAAATCCAAATTTATTTACATTGTAGCAATTGGAGCAAAACCTCCCCCGCCAACGTGACTGCTGCTGGCGTTGTTAGTTTACTCAGGACGGACAACTTTTACAATCACATTTGTACACATTTGACTTAGAATATTAATGAAGGAGTTTGATGAACATGATGATCTAGCTAACCCTCATATCCCATTAGACCAGGAACATACAGAATGTCAAAATAACAGAAATGTCAGACAATATGTACTCTTGTATCACACCCCCATGTATTCCCCCTCCCCCAGACGCACCGTGCCCTATGGATTGTCAAGCTACCGAGGACCTCAGCGACTCAGACGCGCTGTCAGCACATCCTCCGAACATGATGAGGCAAAGACTCAGCGGTGCATTTGTGCCGTGCAAGAGGCGGATCCTGGATGCCTCGGCTTCTGTAATGCAAGGTGAGCCCGATTGTGTCTGCTTGGGTTGTTTGTAGCCACAAGACGGTCATTCAGTTCATTTTGTCGACCATAAATGCACAGATTCTTACCAAGTCCTGATACTAAAGCACAAGTGAAAAAAGTCAAGCAATCTTGTACAGTCTATGATCTCAGAGATGTCACTGATTATAGCTTTCTTTGAAGGCCCTTGCAGAGTCGACCAAGGAGGAGTTTCCACAGAGTTCGAGGAACTGGATGACGACTTCATGCCTCCAGATGTTCTGATCTTCAAAGAGACGTCTTTGGAGTTTGACACTGCTTACATTTCACAACTTCATAATTGTTTGAGTGAGTCAGGCTGAGCAATGTCGTCATGTCCTCAGCACATTCTTTGCACATCTCTGTCGACGACACCATTGTCTTCCCTCCTGAGTGCAGAAAGAGGATTACTACTTTCTCATATAAGCAATGACACAATGCATCCACTGCGTGAGTGATGATCAGGCAAACTCTTTATATTACACTGGGATGGCCGTACATCAACTCAACCAAGACGTTTTGACAAAGCCAACAAAATCCGCAGTCTGCCTTAGGTGTGGCTCTCAAAATCTGATCTGAATGATATCATAGAGAACTTAGTAACTGGAGACCTGTGTGATCTGTTTTTCTTGTTTTATTTAATCCAAGATAATTCATCTGTTATTTTTGTAAATTATAACAAACACATTTACTTGTCATGCGTCAGGGTGATGTCTCGGCTCTCTGAACCTCTGCCATGAGCACCTGTGTATGTGTTCAGTTTCAACTTGACAGTGACTGGCATTCTGCCTCGTCCACTGGTTTTATGGCTGCTTGTATGATTGAGTGATAAAGGTGTTACATGTGGCCTTAATATATGAAAAAAGACACCCAATATACTACGGAAACTATGACACCACCCATCCCTGACTACACATTTTTACATCAATTAAGCTGTTTCTGTTATATCGCCTTTGGCTAGCATTAACTCTGCATGTAATATGACAGCTTCAGTTGCAGAAAACTTTAAATTAGACCACCTGACAACCAGAATGTCTTTGCTGACAGTTCCCCTCATCTGTGGAATAGCTGGCATTACTTTAGACAAGTCCAAATTATCACTATTACTACTGTTTCAAATGCTGACAGATTGATATTTTATTGCTGTTTCCATCAGAGTGACACTTTGTCCACACTGAATCGATAAATCTGAAAATGCCACTTGAGTGTTAAAATGCGTTCCATCCACACTGGCATTTTCACAATGTTTATAATGGAAAAAACTATTTCTTTAAAAGGCATGCACAGTTTAATCTGTGTTTCCGCCGCTGGAAAAGCTTGTGTATTACACAGAACTACTACACTATTACACAACTATTTTCAACTACAAAAATACAAATCCAGGATCACAAGACAGGATCACTTGACAATACGTCAGCATTTTAGAATCTGTCCATTTTCCTTGTCTATACCCCCACGCAAATATATATAAAAAAAGATATGTTTTCAGATTCATCCACCTCAGTGTGGACGTAGCTGTTCTCTGAGTCTTCCTATCCAACAGCAGCTGTTATTAATCACAGTTTATAATGGTGTAAATGTACAATTCAAGTCACACTTTGTATGCAGTATATGTTCGGCATTATTTTCAAAATCACAGAATGTCTCAAATTCCCCAACGCCATCCATCATACAGTTGAAAAGGAAAAGTGTCTGGACATAGTTGTGTGCATCTGGAGCCACATGTGCTGATAATGTACAAAGCTCATCTTGCCTCATTGACTTTGTCTAACTGTAAACACACTCACCAATGGCAAACATGAATTTACTTTCAAAATGTTTGCATCTTGTGTAATGTTTCACTAGCCCATGTAGCAAAAATCTGTCAACAACCATTGCTTATGTTCTCTAATACTGCATCTGTGTGTGGATGGATGTTTTGCAGTGATCATAAGTGAGTATAATCCTCATTATCTTACCAAGAAATAAAGTGGAGGCATTCATTTTCAGTATGTAGCGATGAATAAGTATCGCATGGAGAAGTGTAGCTACATCTTGTTGCTTAAATATAATCTGCCTTGCAGTTTCAGCGACATCAGGATGAGTAATGTTTTATTGATCCCTGAGGGGAAATTGGCTACCGCTGCAGCTGCTCATACTCAGGTACGGAAACATAGAGAATATAGGAAAAACATGCCCGTAAAGATACAAAAAGCTATGAGTCCCCTTTTGCCATAATTCATTCAACATTATAAGTCAAATCTTATAACATAACATATATTTGTGATTATTTGACCTCTTAAACTCTGAGGTAACAACCAATGGGTCCATCGTTTTTTAAGATACCAAATATATCAGGATGCATGTGAAAATGCTCACAAAAATTATTCAAAATCCTATAAATAATCCAAAAAGTTTGCTTTAATGTGTACTCAATAACCAAGTAATTTACCAGCGTTTAATAGGTGGTCGTGGATGACTAATATCCAATAACTTTAACAGCAAAATGTTATCCCATATATTGTGTCTGTGCATGTGTATGTGAGTGCATTTGTGTTGTAGTGCAAGACAAAATGAGACAGACCTTAATTCAAAGTGGGAAAACAATTCAATGCAAATACGTCCTGCACAATTTATATTTTACACAGATTTTTATGACAGAATGCTATGTTTTATACGAATGAAAGTCATAACAAATTCACAGGTTGTTCACCAAAGAATCTGATTGGAATTATGTACACTATATATGCATTTTTGTACATGTAACGGTTACGTTTGTCAATCTCTCATTTTCATCTTAATTTTTGAGGTTTTGTGACTTCTAGTATTTATTTTTTATTCACCCTCTACTTTTATGCAAGTTATGGTTTGGTAATGTATTTTCAGTGTTTTCTATGTATTAAATGTAGTTTTATCAGATTCTAATCCTCCTTCTGCTCACGTTTCTTACTTTTATTTACTGTTCATTAAAAGACATTTGAACATTGCAGGTTACAGCTTTATTCATCTGGTAAATGAGTGTGAACATATAAGTTCCTTATTAGTACTCATTGCTCATTGATTGCCAATAAGTATATATTTAAGATTCTCTGTTAGTATTTGTGCTTTGAAAGAAGCAGGTAGCTCTGACTGGACATACGTCCATTGTTTTTTTTTTTGTCGTTGTGAAGCCTCACTGAGGCTCAAAGAGAGAAAAAAATAGTTTTCATGGGATTACATATGTTTATACTCCCTTACATGATTGTTGTCTTCTAATCTCATACACATTTTTACATACTTGTTATATTTTTAAGCACTCGTCACTAATGAGGCTTTTTAACGGGTTGTGTTTCCTGTTTCTCGCTAACAGTGCCGTTTTCATGTAAATGTCTGTCTTAATGCTGCTTGATACTCGTTGTAGTATTTCTCATTATATATTTGCTCTTCCTCTTGTGACTGTTTGTACCGCTGTAAATGTACTCTCAGCCGGGGCGAACACTGCAGCCATAAGCCCACAGGCCCACGGGAACAAAATAATTCTTTCATGGGAATATTTGAGTTCCTCTGGTTAGGGGGAAAAGTCTCATTTGGGGAGGTACAAAAATGCAAGGTCAGCCAAGTGCTCGAACTCAATTTGCCTGCTTCCACACAATACCACAAAGCAGTAATTACAGGACCACTTGGAACTTGTTTGATGTAATTACAGTGAATTATCCGTCGAATAACTCCAGTTAAGATGTGTGGTGCTCAGGCTCAAGGCTGTAGTTCATAACTACTGGGAATAATTTGTCATTGTCAACACTCCAGACTGAGCGCACATACAGTAAAATTACATCCTAAGTGCAACGCTACCGTACCACTCATATATGCAGTGCTTTATCACTCCAAATTCCTGGCGGTCATACCATAAATTCACTACATTGCACCTGCATTTTTGCTGCTATATTCCAAATTTGTTGGTACTTTTGTACCAAGTTAAGTTAAAACAAGTGCATTTAAGAATATGCAGTGTTAATGGATCTTCAAAATTGAGCTCAATTGAGACATTCTTAGCCTTAACTTACTAACCTCATGAGATCAATAACCTCATTTGATTTATTCCCTAATGACAAGTTTTATAACTACGTTTGGGTCCTTGTTTGTTTTTATGCCTGTTATACATACCAATGATTATTGATTATATTATAATTCAGTTATCAGTGTAACTCTGTATTGGTTTTTAATACATGTTGTTATATCCTTGCTGATGCACTGTCCATACTTGAGATAATTTTGTGCAATGTCACATCATGACTGATGGTTTTCAGGAGTCCAAAATTGGTAAGAATTGGTTATCTTTTGATGTTCCCCCTTGTCACCTCAACCAAACGGGTTAAGCTTTTCATCGTGTTTGGCTTGTTTCTTTGCTTGTTTATGGCGAGCGTAACAAAGTGTGTAATCTAATTTTTACTGGTAAGAATGGTAAAATGTCAAAACTTTGTGATGTTGGGACCATTAACAGATGAAACATCTTGCCATAATTAAGTAACCTTGGTAGAGGTAACAAATGGGATAAAAGATAATTCACTGTAATGAATCAATCAATAATCAAAATGAATTTAAATAAATTTGATTGATTTTGATATCTAAATGTTGGTGATATCAATAGAAAAAATAGAAATCTTGATATCAATATGTTCATAGGATTACAGATATCTGTAACTACCCACATCCTTTTATACAGGCCAAGGCCATTTGTGCCTTATTAGATTTTACTACTATTTTGACTTTTCCTCCGAAAAACTGCCTTTAGGGTCAACAACCACTGCACAAAAGTATTAACTTTGTTTTTTTGTTTTTTTCATATTTGTTACTGTTGGCTTCCAAAATTGAGTTGACTGGGCTCGTCAAAAAGTGTGGAAGGGGAGGGGGCAGGGATAATGGTCGAGTCAGTCACCTCTTAAATTTCAGCCTTGGCACAGGTAGGTACTGATTTCCTTTTTCTTATTGTCTCTTTGTGTGTGGTGTCCCCCTATATATGCAATTAAATTACCACAAACTCATTGGCTGAAGCCATGGCACGTTTGCTTGCATAACCCAGCCAGTAATCCAGGTTTGGATTTGAATTCAATCTAGTGTTTCGATGGAACGCACAAGGACCATAAAAATCACAGAGAAATGATTTATGAGTGAGTGGACTTCACCAAACAAAGGTACATTTCCTCCGTGGCCGTATTTTTTATCTCAAAAGACAGAACATTCGAACAAACGAACTCTTTGGAGCACTAATACCACCTATCATGGAGGAATGTTCCTCTAAGCCTCTCCTAAATACTCCCTGCAGCCTTAATATGAACTTCCTGACTGGAGCACCTATAATATCGCTCAGCCAACATGGCCTCATTCCCACAGCAAACCCTGGGAAAGGCTTCAGTGCAGACAGTGTGACCACACCGTGGTTGGTCAGTTGGGCCCCTATCAAGGCTTACCGTTTATTGTTTATTTTCAGGTTTATTATGTCTTGACTTTTGTACCAAACGGTGAACTATCAGCTAGGTGCTGAGAGTTGGAAGAGAATGCCTACAACCACAGAAACATATACAGAAACAACAAACAGCAGGATAATGATAATGTTTGAATTCTGTTGACATAGAGCATAATAATCCATAATAAACTGTCAGTCCTAAATCCAAGACAACTATTTGTAATTGAAAGTGTCTTATGAAATATATGCTCGCTCCTCATCTTCGTGAACTTTCATGTGGAGTGAAGATGATCTTCGTACAGAGCTTTGTGTGTGGGTTGGGATCCATTCATGTGTGGGCCTGTGGAGCATGTCGAGATGTCGTTTATGATACTGGCAGATCTTGACTTGTATCTGGGATCTTGTATGCTGGTGAGCGTCATCTGTAGTGATGCACACTAATCTGGACAGTGTGAAGGCCCTGTACTGTTTTATTCCTGGTTTCCTGGGATCATTCACAAGGTTCAAACTTTTGTTTTGGAATGAATACACTCAAATTTCCTCAACGGGGTTTTCGCACATTTAGCAAAGTTAAATCAAAACTTTTTATCGCCTTTTTAATGACTCTCAGAATGAAATTTAAAACCAAAATCAAAATTGGAAAAATGGCTAAAAGCCTGAAATGCCACCAATTACCCAGTTTCTCGGGGAACCAAGGGCAATTTCAGAGTTGAAACAGATGGAAAGATTTCTCTCCCTTGGTTTATCTCTCAGATTGGTGCTTTGTCACAGCGTGCACAAACTGGAGAAGCTATGCTCTTTTCCGTGGATTTGCCTTTCCCCATGGCTTGGGGGTAAACAGCAGTGACCGGGTGTTGGATAGCAGGAGGTGTTTGGACATCAGGAAGAGCTCCGTAGAGACCTGCTGCTGCTTGGCGTCAAAGGAGCCAAAGGAGGTGGAGGTGATTTGTTCAACTTGGTGGAGCTCACTGGGCAGACTGTAAATCCTGCAGGGATTATACATCCCATCTGGCATGGGAATATTTTTAGGTGCCCTAGGGTGAGCTGGAGGACATGGTTAGGGGGAGGAATGGAGCTACCCAAAACCCAGAAGAAGAGGTAGAAAATGGAAGCTAGGATGCAAGGATCAGTGTTTGTTGTGTATGCATCATGTCGGTGTTTTGTCGGTATTAAAAGCATGTGTATGAACCGTGAAACAGTGGACTTTGTACATTATCAAAAGTATATTTTGATAGATTTAGATCAAAATCCAGTACTACAGTTACCATAATAACTCTTTAATCCTGTAATATATCTATATTAATTCTCTTTTTCATAATTCAATGAGTTTGCTCACTTACACAGACCATTTAAATTGAGGGTATCATACATTTTCCAAGCGTTCACACTGTTTTCATATCTGTTGAACGGAGAGATTTTATCATTTATTAAATGTCAGTTCTTCATCCCCCTTGATAACACGTTCAAAGTAGAAAAACACAGTTGAAGCTGTTCATTTCCTTCTCTTAGGACTTTCATTTTACTTGAACTCCATCTTTGCAGGAATGAACGGAAAGTTAAAAAATGTAACAGAGGAAAGAAAAACAAAAGAAAAGACAAGGAGATTTAAAGTTTTAACTTCATAGTTGTTACGGGTACAAAGAGCAGTTACCATAAGTTAGTGACCACGAACAACTTTCGAATACATATTTACAGGAAAAATCAATATTTTCCAGTGAATAATCATTGAATTTACATAAAGAAAATCCTAATCAGCACTACTGTCAAGACCCAGAAGCACATCAACAATACAAGTGCAAGGGATGATGAGCTGTCACCCATCCCTTAAAAAACATCAAAGGCAAACAAAGAGTGCTATTTGTGTTTTCAAACACATCTTACATCATACACACTCTAGTCTTTGGAGTGGTTAATACCACTGAAGCAGTTTCACAAATGGAGCGGAGACACCCAATCAAATCAGTAATAAAAATGCAAAGTTGTATTGGAATACGAAAAAGAACACAACACCCAAAAAACAGACAACTTTGTTTGAATGCTGAATAAAAATTTGACTTAAGAAGGTCATAATGGTTTTATTATACAGTATATACTGTATATTTATATCTTTTGTCTTTTTAGACTTCAAACCTTATTTGTGGCTCTATAAATAATGACATTATAAATTGATAGAGGCAGGAAAGTAGTTAAAAATAGTAACATTTCTAAGAAGTACATGTCCCTTATTGTTAGACTTATTGACAGACAGTGTTGGATCATTGCAGCTCCTCTCACATATGGATTCAGACTCCACATGTGTCGGGCAGATGTTCATGGTATTTACCATCATGCCTCATTTTCTTTTTTGACCATCCGGATTGTGGCTGCTATACTTCTACACGTTTATGAATTCAGCAGGTACAGCTGTTGTACATGGATTCAGCATGTGACATTCAGGGAATTCTCTATTTTTGGGTATTTCAAGACAAAGAACGGAGCATCCATAGATCGATAAATTTCATTCTGGCAAAACATTAAATAAAATATGATCAACAATCTTTTTTTTAAACTAAATACATAAAGGGAAATAAAGGGAAATAACTAGATCAAGACAAAATAAATAGAACAATTTTAAGTGGAATGAGTTGAATAAACAATAACAATAACAATAATAACAATCAATGTGCAGCATTTTGTATATCTCACTCGTGTGAAACAATGTTGGTAAGCTAGGTATTATAGTTTATAATGACAGTTAATTTGATACTGGGAGTAACAAATGTGGAATTGGATTTTTTGTGTCATTCCAAGGGTGAAGCGCAGTCATCATCATCACTCTAACAGACAAGAGTTTGATCTACTTGAAACTGGTATCTTCAATGTCTTTTTAAAATGGCAGGCATTGCTCATCAATTTACTGGTGGGAATTTTGTTCTCAATTTGCTTGAAATGGTGAATTTAGTCACTAAGATCCAACATTGTTTCGACAGGGGTCCATTTTTTTGACATATTAGATCTTTGTGACCTCCAATGTCTTCAGTTCTTAACAACGCCCCTGCAATGCAGTCATTTAGCTTAGATGAAAAAGATAGCCTCTCACTGAATGTTTTGGACTTGGAGTGACATTACACAGCTAATTAGATGCCCCTAAGATGCCTTTGCTGTTCAACCAGTAGGGGACTTGTTTTTAGGAGACATTTGTGCTATCCTGTGAAATAATTCATTATACTGCACAGAAAGTTCAGTTCTAGAAGCAGCTAAAATCCTTCATTCTATGATCTCACAATGAAACGGACTCACTTTACTTAAACCTTCTCTCCCCTCAAGGAGCACTGGTCATCCACAAATCCTCCATCACATGCTGTTTTGACCTCTTTTTCAACTTCCTTCCAGGTGGATTCCAGCTCCTTCCTTTCTGGGGGTGATTATACGTCTTCACAGATTCCAGGGGGACTATTGACTCCAACCATACATCATCCTCTTTGTGTTGTCTTTTATCTGTTTCACCTCAAAAAATTGAGCACGAAAGGTGGTGGTTTTGGGAGGTCTGACAAGAAATAACAAACATTAAGTCTGCAAGTATGACTTATTCACAGTATAATGTGGTCAATGTAAGTGTCCTCAAACTCTACCATGTTTACCTTTTCAAAGTAAAATGATGAATGAAAGATAAATAAAAGAACTTAATATGTGATCCGGCAATGAACAGCTCCACATTTGCAGCGGAACAGCAGCAGTGGCAGGAAGGAACATGGCTCCTGTTTTCAGTCTGACATGAAGATCAGTGTGAAGGATTTACACAGGCAAGGCACAGCAGTGTTTATTTGGACCAAAATGTCCATCCTTTCCTGTTGGAGCCCCAGACATTGGGCAACCAGCTTCCCAAATGACCATACCTTGTGTGGCTCCTTGTCAGATGGGAACAAAGGGGACCAGTAAAACGTAGAACCAAGAACCTGGGCTCTGAATGATAACATCCTGGAAACACAGTTAAGAAACAGTGTATCCTGCCTCTTACTCAGTGCCTGTGGGAAGCCACCCTCTGGCAACCTTGAAGATGAAGAGTGGATGGCCGTAATTATGATATGGAACAAACAATATGTTTCTTAGTCAGAAACTTGTGCCTCCTGGCTGATTTTCACTGCTACCCTGCAGCAGCATCTCACCTATCATTCAGCACAAATGTAAAACACAAAAGGGATTCTTTTCCATAACATTTGACTTCCTCGGCCAACAAGATTAATCTTATCTTTTAAAGATGCAATCAACCTGTGTACACCGGCTCATACATGCACGGAATGTTGGATGTGATCCCTGTTGTTTACAACATGTACTTAAACATTCAGTTGTTGGTTCATCAAAAATTACGACCAACAGCGGCACACCTGTTAGAGCGCATACCACTCTTGAGACACACAGAGCCGAGTCCAACCTGTGCCCTTTGCTGCTATCATAATAACCAAAAATTCCAAAAAACATTGCCTTGTCCATGCATAAGTAAACATCATGCGAGCGCTTTTAACATTGTTCACATAAATTAAGTGCATATGTAGAAGTTATGATGCTTGTGTCAAGTCACTGAAGTCAAGTCCCTCGAGATAAGGAGGGGTTTTCATGCTCAAACTCTGTGTATAATGCAGTGCTTACTCCAACCAGAGTAAGAATGAGAGCAAATGATATTAAGAGCGTTTTGATTCCACAAAATGGTCCTTTTGAAAACCTCATAGCCTTGATTTTGACAGAGGTGGTGTTTACAGCAGACAATCAACTAAACAAAGCTGTATAACAACAAACCTCTTGTTGTAAAAATTGATCTGAAAAGTTATTTCAACTCCCTGTCATGTGCCAGTATGTAACTTCGGGGTGTTACTGTGAATGTTGTTACACTTGTGCATGAATTCAAATAAACAAGATAAAAACACGAACTTCGGACATTCATTTTTATTTTTTAACATCTATTTATTGTCCACCTTGTCTGCACTGGATGCATCCGTACTGAAAACACAATGATGATCCCCATTTTCATTCCTCTGCGGTATAATCTCTGAAATATTTTGACAGTTTTGTGCAAGAATTTTAGAAATCAGTGGACAGGAAAACCACTTGTTCATTTATTTCCTGTGATTGAAGCCAAAAGCAGTGAGATGGTTGTGGCCCCCTGCTGATTATGAATGTGTGATGTCAGTCATGTCTCGTTTCTATCTGTTGGATTGAATCCACACTTCTTCTACTTCTTATACCATTGAAGAGTACAATTGCATCAATATATTCTTATGGCCTCATCTTGTATTCAGGGATGTTAGTCCAACTTTACTTTGGCAGCTTTGCCAGACACAGACCAAACAGCATATTAAAGCTATTCACTTCTTGACAGATGCCTACTTTAAATCTATGTCTATTTAACAGCCTATAAAAATACATTTCAACTGTGCTGTCAACAAAACAGACTGACGATTTAGATGTGTTCCTCCGGGCAATACCTGAACCTGAGGCTAACCGTGTGAGCAATCTGACATAAGGTATGGTTAACAATGCCAAGAGTAGATGAAGGTGGCTCATTATTGTGCATTTGTCTGCAGTTTCAATGGTATGTTTAGTATACAAGATGAAGATGTCCAATCATGAGCTCACCCAAACATGTTCTTAATGGGACTTTGCTATATATAAAACTACATGGTGTGACGGAATACAAAATAAATAAGTATTGTATTCAGTCCACAATATATTCCAAAACAGCCATAATCATGAAACATCATAAAACAGACACACTCAAATTGAAGAACACATTGAGAATAAATCACACACACACACAAACAAAACGATATGGAAAAAACTCTTGCCATAGCTTCGATCTGCCTGCTCCTCATGCTTGCAGTGGTCCACGATGCAAAGCAGTGATTAACAGTCATCCGACTTGCGAACATGTGCTTCATTATCATCGGTGATTAGAAAGGTGATACGGTGTGAAATTGTAATGTTAAATGCAAGCTGTGCCGTTCATCCTGAAGATGTTGACAGCGTCAAATTTAAGAAACACCTGGAGGCTCCTTTGAAGCCGCTGTCGGCAAGATTGCGGGATTGCCATTTCAAAACTGCCATCTCTCTCTCGGCTTGCCACCAAAACCCCCACACCATGCATACATGCACACCAACGGAGCGAGCATAACAGCAGTCCTGAAGCAGGTCTCGTGATTGATGTGAGCCAATCGGTGTTTTTGCTCAGATGTTGTCAATTTTTACCCAATGAAATTACAACAAAAGGAATGAGCAGTCAATTTATGGATACCTGTTAGAATATAATGAAGATATTGGCAGATCTGATCTGAAAAAATGCTACTCAAAATGGTTGCCTCCTCAGCCCTAATCAAGATGTCGAATAACAAGGACACGTTCCAATAGACAAGCGATTATCCTGAAAAGCAATAAAACAAACCAATAAAAACAGTAAAGCCAACCTCTAACACGGAAGGTGTAACCAATGGTGAAATATTAACATTATTGGCAAAACAGAACATGACATTTACTTTAAGATGTATTCTAACTGTATCGGAACACAGCATAGATTACATTTAAGATAGTTATGTTCACTATTCAGGAGTGAATACGTTTCCAAATATTCTACCCATCAGCAGATTGTCACTCAGATTGCTATATGTAAGTTATGTATTGTAGTAATGGAAAGCCCAAGTTTGGACATGAATGCTTGGAGACAGCTACATGGTAAGCCATTTGAAACATGCCTGGAGGATAGAGAGAATGTTACCTGTAGAGCTTCCTGGCCGCCTTTCACGTAAATGATAAATCTGCAACACAAACTGTGAATATTTGCCTCGCAGCGGCATGCGTACAGAGCGAGACATGCTCCCAGAGTCCCAGAAGAACGTGCGTCGCAGCACATGAACGTCAAGTACTACACGCCGACAGATGATGTTTGCTGCTCATTGTTCTCATAATCTTAGTCTTTTGTGTACTGATAACTTATTGCAAACCTCACACACAAAACTATTCACTCCGTCCCCCCATGACCCTGCAGGATTCGTTGGATTCGATGGATAAATGGATGGAGGTACTGTGATAACTATTTTTTCTAAAAAGACTAAACAAATAAAATATTATGTCATTGATTGTGATGCCTTTGGAACAGCTGGAAAGGTCCTCACTCCTTTATCTACCTCAAAGAATTTGGCCTAGTATTCCGCCCTAGCCTGCAGCTTATCAGACGCATCTGCCCTTGTGGCTCCCATGATCTCATCCCACTAGACCATCCCTGGACAATATGACCTCCACCCTCCCCCCAGTCTTTTTTCTTTTTTACATGACAAGGTTTTTATGGATTTTTCTTCTTGGAGACCTTTTGGCCCAGTCAGGGTCAGACGCAGTTTGTGTGGGCCTGTCAAGAGTTTTGAGACATTGCATTTGCTACACATCACTAGTTTATCTTGACTTGACTTATCTTGTCAGAGGAGAATTTGGGAAATGAAACATTTTTTGAAAAAGGAAAAAAAAAACCACTCATAACACCACACATTGATTCATGAGACGAGAATTGAGGAGAACCTTTGCCTAGAGGAGATCTTACCAAGGGATCAAACAGCTGCAGAGAAGCAGGAATATCCTGAGGTGACTCATGCATCATCTGTATCAATAAACAGCATCGAAGTGTCAAGAGTCTGACAACTCAATCATTATTTTTACATGACGCAGCTGGAAATCAAATTCAAATTTCCTCTGAGGCTCACTGTGTCATCACCTGGTCCTGACTAACGTTGTGTCCCACTCCAAGCTCTGTTGCACGTAGACCGTTTTCATCATGCGACACTCAAAGTGGAACGAGCACAGAGAAGTGGCAGGAAAAACATAAGCATCTGTGTGGTACATTGCCACACATGATGTTTTACACAGCTATTCAACTCTGCAGGTTTTTTGATGTCACATAAAGATTGATTGATAAATTCTCACCTGAGCAGAAGCCTCAGTTTTATTTCAAGCATACTTTAATGTCCAACTTGACAAACTTTTAACATAGTGCTGAAGGATGCAGTCCATGGTTCATTGATGGCCCCCTTTGTCCACAGTAATGTAGAGCTCATGTGATTGCATCATGATCACCAAATTGGTTTCCAGTGGAAACACTGAGTATTTTTGGGAAAAAAAAGTCAGAGGGGGAACAGTAAGAAGAGTGGGTGCTGAGCCACTTCAAAGCTGCAATCATGTCTGGAAGCCAACAACATAATCACAACCTGCAACTTCTGGAACCTGAAACGCATAATCATTATGTTCCAGTTATTGTAGCGCATAAACAACACCTGATTTATATCGCCTCCACTTAAAATACATACATGTACTGAACGCTTCAGGCTCACAATAATTAGTGCAGGAAGTACACTTTGTATCCTAAAGTGTACTTTAGGATACAACATCTTTTAATGACAATGCCGTTACGAGACTTTTAATCAGTTCAATGAGGCAAGACTGGCATAGCTGTCACATCCTCACACCTCTTTAACTCACAGACAGCCTGCTGGGTAAAGAAATGATTTTTTTTTCTAATTCTGTTTACAGCCTTAAGTGACTTCACCACGTATAGAAAATTTTGATTCGCACCATATGAGCCTTGAATTCATTCCATACTTGGCCCTATGCTCTTTTCAATCTACATGCTTCCTCTCAGTAACGTGCTTGACCGCTTTGATATAGCTCTCTGTTCTTAGGTGGACAATACTCAAATATACTTCTCCATAAATCATAACAGTTCAGCACGCTGCATTCTTGTCTCCTACCCCTTAAATGCTGCATGACAAAGAACTTCTGAATGTTGATAAAACTGAAGCCCTAAGAAGCAAAAATTGTCTTTCAATAACATTTGGTAACAGTCGGATATTCTACAACTGTTCAAAATCTGGGCGCATTTTGAATGCGGATCTGACTTGATCATGGTAATAACGTAATTGGGCCTGCATACTTTCACATCCGATATATTGCCAGGATCAGAGTGTTCCTTCACTTGGCAGATTCCAAAATTGTAATTCATGGGTTTGTCAAGTCACAACTTGACTACTAGCACAAGGGCAGATTTTACGGTGCTTCTCTTTGCATGTAAGCTATTGCGTGGCATGGCTTCTTTATACCTAATCAACCAGACAAGCATGCTTATTGTGCTAAGAGCCAAGACAAAATCCCTCAGAGACAGAGTCCTCTCCTATCACGCTTCTTGTCTTTGAACAAACTGCTGGCAGCCATCAAAGAGGCTGACAGTCTCACTTTCTTTAAGTCCTGTTTAAAAACCTACTAATTCTCAATGTCAAAACTATTTGCAACAGGATGCTCTCTGCCCATGTATGATGCAATAAAATGGCCACAATAGCCCTAATCCTTAAATTTAGATTAGATGTGACATGAGTGCAAAGAAAGAAGCTGAAAACCCTGACTAACAGTGACTATCAGGCAGATTTGTGTAGGTCATTTTCAAACAGATGGACATAACAGGGACAGTTGGAAGAAACATGCTTAGGTTATCTGTGTTTGTGTCTGTCTGTGTCTGTCTGTGTCTGTGTCCTTTGGCTAATGTCGAGCCCTGCAGTCTGTCAGTCGGGGTAACCAGCGGGTGCAGTGGTCAGATACCTGTCTGTCTGTCTGTGGAAATGCCCTCTCATTCCCATATTGCGCCTTCGGAAACAGACAAAAAACAACTCTCTTTCTTGCACATGATGCACCTCCTGACCTCAGCTGACAGAATATACTGGACCTTGACGGTATGGCCCCTGTCTACGAATGCTTTGATGTTCTTCTCTCTGCTGAGGTTTAGCTCGAGGATATTTGAGACATAAACACACAGGCACATACCATAGGTATTTGCCATGACAACATTGAAATGCTTTGGAAATCTACACCTTAATGTTGTGCTCTCTGATTGATTATAGTAATAATAAACTTTATTTCAATTAACTTTATTTATCTTAAGGTGCTTTACAAATCAAGATGGAGGAGGAGGAAGGAATCCAACATTATCATAAATAAGATAAATATAGATTTAAATTTGGTGAAAACAGAATAAATTGATAAAATAAATGATAAAAGTCAATGTTGTCATGGCAAATAGCGATGGTGCCCCCTGTCTTTATATCTCAAATATCGACAGCTAACCCTCAGCAGAGCTTTAGCTTGGCTATAGGCTATACATTGGCTACATAGTCACATAATTATATAACTGTTAAGCAACCAAAGTGGCAGCAAAAAAATGGCAAAATGGCATAAAACAAACAAAACAATACAGCAAACATTAATCATATGTGAGCAGAACTGGTCATCTTGAGCTTCAGAGCTCAAAAAGACATTTTTCTGTGTCTGCATTAGGAGACCAGCAACATGTGACACTGTAAATAAAGTAAAATATGCTCTGTTATTAGCTGAAGTAGATCTAATCTAGCTAGGAGCTTTATGGAATGCTTGGCCTGCAGCAGACAGAGCTTGGAACATCTGATTAAATGGTTGGGACTCGGCATGGAGAATATTACTAAATATGTGTAATTACATGCGTAAAATTAAGTTGTAAATCAGATAAATGCAGTATATCATTCGCTGACTGTCTGAAAAATGACATTTATTGAATGGAAAAGAAAAGCTTTTCTCAGGATTGTGCATATTTTATGATGTGGATGGTATATGACTGCCACCGTGTGGAGAATTCTGCTCACAACAGCAGTTGTGAGCAGAACGTTGTGATTTGGTTTCTCATATTCAGACAGTGACAGCGGAGGAAGGAAAAGGCCATTATTTAATAAAATGCTGGTGTAGACAAAACATTTTAAGCATAAATAGGAGTTGAGAGTCGTGGGAGACCTCAGAGGTTTTGGATGTTTGCTCCAGATTTTTTTTTCTTTCTTTTTTTTTCTGGAGCAAAGAAACTAAAAGCTGCTTCACTGTGCTGGGTTCTGACCGTGGGCACGGACATTAAACCTGTCCCAGATAATCGGAGGGGTCTGAGTGATTCAGAGCAAACAAGCAAAACAAAGAGTATTTAGAGCTTTGTAAAGAGGACTGAAGTGATGAGCTCCACTCGCTTGGTGTTTATGAGAATTAATTGCGGGCCTGTAAAGAAACCATTACAATAATCAAGCCAAATGCATGAAAGACTTTGTGTCCTAATAATAATGATGATGACGATGATCATCATCATCATAATAAACTTTGCTATATCGTAAGGTGATAGTAGACTTATTTTGTTGTCGTTATGTGGCTAATGAAATTAGAAATTTAGGCCTCTGTCCATCACCACATCAAAGTTTGTGGCTTGATTTGTAGATCTTAGTGTCGTGAATTCAGTATGTACACTAACTTTTAATCTCTTGTGTTTGACCAAACATACTAATTTCTGTTTTATCTTTGTTCAGTTGTAGAAAGTTGTGGACATCCAATTGTTGATATAGGACTGTAATCCATTGAAGTCACTGTTATGTACATTTGTGAGTTGTTTGTGTGATTACGGTGAGACATTTTGTTTTTGTTTTACAATACCTAACCCGGGGGACAAAACAGTCCCAAGAAAGGACACTTGCGAACCTCTAAATTTGATATGGACACGATGAACACAGTTGGGACAACAGTCCCTATCTTTATCGTCCACATCTTTGAAATTCTTCTTCTTCTTCAAAAGCTTCATCACTGCCCAAACAAATATCATTTAATATTCGAACAAGAGCAGTCTCAGTGTGGTTGAAATTTGGACTGAACAACACTGGTGTAGCTGTTACCAACCTTTTCTGAGATCTTTCTCAACAAATGTAGGTTTAATATGGGTTTATAGTTATTAATTACTGAAGTACATGAAGCAAGTGTTGAACTGCTGTACATATGACGCAATTAAATCATTCTAAAATGAGCTTATAGGTAAAGCATCAAGGCAGGAATAATTGAGATGTAGAACAATTTCCTTCGAAGTTTCATAATCTACAGGATCAAACTGCGTCAGGCTGACTAAACGAGCCTTAAGTGGAACTATGAGTGACACCGGCCTTTTGCCTGAGAGGGAGTCACAGACACTCTCATTGTGAGACCTTTGTCTGTGCGTGCAAAATTATTGCATTACTGTATGCAGGTTTGCATTTCAATGGAACACTTGTGCATAAAAAGCAAAGGGGACATTCAGCACACACAGTTCTTATGAGTCACCAATTCTCTACATAAAAGACTGAGCCACCAAGCGTACAATACACTGTTTTTTATACACAGAAGAGTGCACAGCAAAGATGTGGCTTTTAATCCGTCTGAATGTAAAAGGAGTTCAAAATTCAGAACGGGTTGGTGTACGATTACATGAAAATAAAACCTTAAAAAGAGATAATTCACAGCATGACCATAACCTGAAGTATTTCCTTTCAATTTTATAACAGATTATGATCAAATAAACATAAGCAGTAAATCTTATACTCCCACAGCTACTTTCCCTCCTTGGCTTTAATAAATCTAGCCGAGTGTTGACAAACATCAATAGGATTACCCATTACTTTTATGTAAAGTGAACAGCATTGATTTGTCATTAATGATGCCAGATATCCATGCATTGAAACTGCATATCAACTTAGAGTAACTGGCAGGTACCCAAACAGTATTTGAAGGCCCCTGGCTGCAGCATTGTTTTTTTATTATTTTGCTAAATGGCTTCTCTGAGGAAGGGTGACAGACTGGATAAAACAGCTTAGTCGCTGTCCTCTCCTCTACTCTGTAGAGTTACAATCTGTGAGCCAGATTTAAACCAACACCAAACACTAAAAACACAATGGATATTTGCTATCAGCATCTGACTAATTTGTCTTTTAAATATATTCCAACACAGAAAACACAACTTTATTGTCATCAATATTAAAATGATGGTGTTCACTTCATGTTTTCCACACTCAAACTACTTTGAGGAAATGATGCAATCAGACACGTTTTTAAAGGAAGTGATGAGGGCACATTAAGAATGGAAACTGTCGTTATTGCAATGTCAGGATTTCTCTTCGTAGCGTTCTGTTTTAACTTCATATTTCCCAACATTTTAACCTTTTTCATTACAATGGCATTATATCTTTACTCTTGAAAAAGTATGTAATATTTTGACCTTTATTCTTGAAACATCAATATTTAATTGACATCATATTGTTAAGATTTCATACCATTTTTGGCTTTTTTCTTGTAACGTTTCTACATTACTCTTGTAATGTTGCAACTTTTTTCTTGCAGGTGTACAACTTTATATCATATCATTTTGACATTTTTTGCAAAACATTGCAATTTTTACTTGAAAAAATCAAACTTTGTTCCTGTAATGTTTCAATTTTTTTCTTCAAAATGTATGTAATATTTCTGCAACTTTCTTTTCATTACATTTTAACTTTAATATCACAATATTTTTTACTTTGAACATTGAATATATCCCCGAATGACATTTTTCTTGAAAAATGACAATACATTTTGACATAAGAAAACCGCCAACAACTAAAAATTGTATAATTGTAACATTTCTACATGCTTCTTGAAACACTAGAACTTTTTTTAAATTAGTCTCATATGTCAACAACATCACTTGTAACATTGCAGTTTTTTTGTTGAATCATTAACAACTTTACTTCTTCTTCTTGAAAATTATTTTCATAATATTTTGCTGTTATTCTGGAAAATTTGTAATTTTATTGAAAGGTGAAGGATGAGAAAAAGTAAAAGGTTAAAAAATATACCAGGATGTTTAATTAATCACAGTAAATGCATCAAGATACTGACATAATAAAGAATAATAAAAAAAACAAAACACAATTAACTACTCTACTCTAATGACGATTTTCAACGTCGTCACTGCAGTAATCTGAGTGAATTTAAGATTATTATTTTCCATTATTATCATGTTTTGTAATGAACACTCGGTGAGACATTAACAAACAACAATATTCATATTTTCATTCATTAATCCTACACAATTTGCACAAAGGAGCCCGAGTGTCCTTTTGAGCATGAGCACAGACGTGTCAGACGCGTGGTGTGCGGGATCGATGCTGCGTGTCACAGGCGGATCTGTCCTCAGATCACGCACGACGTGAGGAGTTCCCCCCGCTTCCACCGTGAAAACGCCCCTCCGCCCTCCGCCCTCCTCCTCTCCTTCCCGGCTGCCGTGTGTGCTGTCCCCCAGCCTGCAGGGCTCCAGAGGAACGGCGCTGCGGGCCGGTGGCGGCGTCCGTCTTCCAGCTGTAACCTCCATGATCAGGATCGGGACCGGAGCCTGAGCGGACCGGACCGGACAGGACAGGTAGGGGGGGTTTCCGTTTGTTTTGGTGTTTCGCTGACAGCGGAACAGGTGCATGCGGTTTGATCGCGGAATGACATTGTCGGAGAGGAACGCGAGCATCCGTGAGCTTTGCGTAAAATCCGCGCCCGCGTCTGCTCCGCCAAGACGCCGCTTTGTGCTCGGAGCGTCATGGAAGGATGGCGAGGGTGTTGCCATAGCTTTAATCTCCCCAATATGGTCGGCGGGCTGCTCTAATAAGGAGTCAGAGCATCCTTTCTTTCATGCACATCAAGGCCCAGCAGGCAGAAAGAGTCAGCAGGTGAAGCTTTTCTCATTATCCGAGTCACACACACATACACACACCGATCAGCTCGGAAAGAGAGGCTATTCAGAGCTCTTCTCCAACATGTTAACGTGTGTGAGCTTTGTGATTTCTGTGTGTGGAGCTAGAGGCTAAGAGCTGAGGATGCTCAGGATACAGAGCTAATTGAAGGTGTACTGGCGCGGGTGTGGCACAGGGGGCAGGCGTGGGAATGTGAAGGTCTTCCAAAATACGGGAATAATGTCAGAAAATGGACTGTAGTAAAACTAGAAATTTATAAGACAAGGTTTAGAAAGCAATAGGGCTATTTTTCCTTTGGGTTTTTGCGTGGTCACTATGTTGTAATTGGTGGGAATATGTTTATAGTATACACTTTTTTTAAGGGAAATGCCAAATGAATTCACTGTGATGGTAAACTGCACTCAAACGGTTAAAGTGATTTTCATGGGATTCGCGTCCAAAATAGGTCACTGACTTTGTTTCTTTGTAAGATGCAGCATTCTGGAGAAATGTGAGGTTCATTTACCAGGTCGTTATGCCTTTGGATCCCTGCGCTTTAACTTCAACAGCACAAAGACAGAAGTTATGCATACCATAGTAAATACTGCATGTACAGTATATTGTAAAAAAAAAAACCCCAAAACAGATTAAAAACAGATTTCAGAGTAAAATGTCAGGAAAACGTGATTCTAGCACGATTCTTTTTAGATGCTGTTTAGTGTGCCTAGCACATGGGATCTATAAGGGTCCATTCAGGGGCCTATAAACCTGCCCTGGCAAATATCTCCATAATCCCCTAAATACGAAAGATCAATGTCTATGACCTAGTTTGCATATAGCTTGACTCTGGCTATTTCTAGATTTCTTTCGGTTTTTGTCATGTACATACATTACGGTGCGACGAGTTGAAGTAAAAAACGAGCTAACATCATTACAGGGAAAAATGAGCCGTATAAAAGATAATGTCCAGTAAGTAAATGATTCTTCTATAATTACGTTATAAAAGCTGCATAATGAGTCAGATTAACTCAAACAGCTCCGGACAAGTTGGACTTTGAATGATGCCAGTGCCAGTATTGCGCCCTTCCGTTCACAGACTGTCGGTCCTGTTGTGCTCTGGCTCCGTTGCGGCCGCGCCACAGGCTAACTCGCAGACTGAAGCGGTTGAGGGAGAGACAGGGGGCAAATTAAATCTAATCTGTCCATGCGTGCATCTATTGCACTAAGCTTCCTCCATTCCTGTTCCTCTTTCTTTCACCTGCTCCACTTTCAGACTCCCTGGTGTGCTTTGCATTGTAACTATAAGCAATTTGGTGTTCCTTTGTCATGCCCCCTCGCTTGTTATCATTAAAGGCCAGAGAGTTTTTGTGTGGAATCCGTGTTGTGTTGAACACCAACAGAAAAATATGTGCTTTATAGGCTGTAGTCATAGTGGTTCAGGGAGTCCTGCTGTATGGATACTGTAAACCCTGGTACATTTCCCATAAAGCAATTTTATTCTTATCTATAACAAGCGAGATGCAGCAGACAGCCAAGCTACTCTTCGGTTTAAACAGGGAGGATCCAGCGAGGTTATACGGTGGATATGCACATGGTGTCCAGGTCCCAACCACATTACATTCCGGTCAGTGTGTAACCCCTGCACAATCTGTCACAGGCGTACTCGCCAGAAGGGTAAAGATTTGTTCATACAGTATGTTGGATGCAGAAGTGATACTCCTCTGTGTGTCTGCATGCACATACAGGTAGCATGCTTCTGGAAGGAAACACCCTTCAATGCTATTCTCCCTCTAGTCCTGTGTCAAGTCATCCTTTGATGGATTAGTAATTTGTAATAGCTCATTGAACCTGGGCCAGTGGTCTGCTCACAGCCAAATAGGAATTCTTCACCAGATAAACTCACATGGCTTAGAAGTGAGATGAGCTTTCATAGCCACATCAAAGATAATGGCGTGTAATAAGATGTCACTTTTTGAATTATCATCACAAACGAGGTGTTGGTGGAAACAACAGTGAACTCCGCAAGACGTCGCTTGTCTGCCAATCCTTCCCCTCTGATTGCATTCAAGTTATGACTGGTAAAGCTGTTTGCAACAAGTACATTCTACCGGCGGGACCATTAAACGCTCAACCACAAATTAAATGTTAATAGAGGGCAAGAGGAATGAGAATATGAGAGGGCTATGTCGAATCAATGTCAAAGCTGTATAAAGTGGTGTGTTGAAATGCTTTCAATGGACGTCTTCCTTTTGCACCACATGGAAGTGTGCTCGTATAAAGTACCGTTAAATGTTAGGCAATGACACTCGACCAGACCTTCTTGCTGTTGCCTCACAGTAAGAAGGTCTGGGGTTTGCGATCTGCGCCTGGTCCCTGATCCTTTCCATGTGAAGTTTGCACATTGTCTGCGTGGGTTTCCTCCAGGTGCTCCAGTTTTCCCCACCCACAAATACAATGACAAATAAAGACTTCAATCACACTTGGATGCAACCAACAACCATTCTGAGACCCGTTGAGGGATTGGTTTCATGCCCAGTGACCGTTCTGCATACTTGGCAGAAGTCCCCGAGTGTGTGAGAGAAGTATGTTGGCTTGCACATAAAACCGCCATGCTGTGCTGTACTGTTACGTTCTGTGAAATAAGGGGAGCGACGAGGATGGCAGTACAAAGGCGGCCATTCTGACAGTTCTTGATATATTTTTGTCGGTAAATACAACAAAAGTAACCGTTCATTGTCTGAGTTGGACCATAGCAAACAAACCACAGGGTTGAAAATGACAATATGCCTGTCTACGCCTGTGTAAAATACATGACAACAATCATCGCAATGTCCATCTCTATTATTAGATAGCTAACGATACAGTAGCCAAAACTAAGTGTTGACTTTTGCCATTGTATCCCGTCGTTGCCTTGAAGAGCCCGAGCAGCATTTGTGAAGGAGACATCGCCTCTGCGACTAACGTGTTCAGATCCAAATTCTTACAATTCTGACGGATTTTAGTCACATACATTTATACCATCTCACTCCTGACACACGCACACCTTTGATCTTCATCTCATTTCACTGACTTTTTGCATTCATGCCAAAGAAATTAGATGGAGAGCCCCGAAGGTGAGCTCTCTCTTGAATCTGTTGTCATCCTCCTCCACCTCTTGCCACAGTCTTGACGGTGGCACTCTGCCCTACCATATGAGCTGTCACGTCACTCACAGAGCAGTACAGTGCCATGCTTCACCTCTCCTTCGTCTGGTGAGTGTGTGCGTGTCAACTGAAGAATAATGCCTAGAGTGTCATCTCTTATGTTTTTTTTCTTTTTCCTTAATTCTATTTTAATGCGCTTGACAGGTGATATTAGGGCAAGTGCATCGTTAAAAAGCATGACTGATGAGTCTGTGTTAACTATTGCGAGGCCGATACTTTTCTTCTTGGTTAAAAAAACACAGCGAACTTTGCTGCAGGCACAGTTTGGAGCCTGTCATTTTACTGTCATTGTGGCTATGAAAATTCTGTACTTTTTGGCCATTTCACTCTGCAGACGAAGGTTCTGCGGAAAAAAAAAATAGAATAAAAAAGCTTCGTCTACTTCAAGAGAGAGGCAGAGGAATTACAATGAGTACGGGAAGGCAAAGACAGAGACAGGATTTTAAACAGGGTTGAAAACACGCACTGGCACCATTCTCTCAGGAAGAAGGGAAGATGACTTGAATTTGAACTTTAAGTGCAGACTTTTGTCATCACCAAAACGTTTAAAAATATAACAGTAGGACTCAATTAGAGCAACACCTGTGCTGTGTTCAGGATATTAAAAATAGGGTTGTTCATGTGTTGTAGACGCATAATTTGTTATTTTTATAAAAGTCACCTCATCATCCTGACAACAATCAATAAATCACATGCTCTGATAAAAATAAAAATAAATCCCATATCTGTAGCTCTTCCAATCCTGAAATAAACCCATCCAATCACACTTACCTGCGCAGCTGCATGTTCATGCGCAATTTGCCCGTCCACTATATGCACACAACTGGATTCTCATTCCGAGTGTCAGTAGGCACGTTTGTTTATGTTCATTATGATAATGTTAGGTGTTTTCTCACATGTGAATGAAACATAAAGTAGTTGTAGCTGGATACGGCTGTGATGCGCTCCTCTCTCACTGACTAGTCATCTAGCAGTAGTCATGCATTGCATGTTCGTGTGTTTGGGGGCGTGGCTTTAGAGGGAGGCCTGAAGGGAGAGGGTTGGATTTTATGTGTTGGATACTTTCAAAATCTTGCTTATTTCCTGGTTCCCCCAACATTACCAACCCCAGTTAAAGGAAAACCAGACCGGTAGTCAGGTCAGTATTAAAAAAAAACCTTCATGCCGGCCCATAATATTATATCCATTTTTCCTTTACTACACCAAACAAGACAACAGCTGGAAAATACTGCTGGTATCTTCTTCTCCCACTTACTTTTTTTTTTCTTTTGTACTTAACGTGTTACCTTGTTTTGTTTGCAGTTAATACTTTTTCTTTTACAAGGTTATGATTTTATGGCTCCTTTCCTCAGTAAGCACATACATGGGCATATTACACTATGCTAGCCACTATTGGCGTGTTTGTTTTCATGGAATAGGAGGGTCAGAGTGCCAAGATGGATTTGATTTGCTGCTAGAGCTCAAAATCAGGTCCTCTGATTGCCCAGTCCTTCAGACAGCATATTATCTCAGTCAGATTCTGATCAATCAGGGAGCGTTATAAACACTGAAGCTGCCTTCTTGGAGTTTATCGTTGTATTTCTTCTTGTTATTATTATGTTCCGTTTAGGTTGGGACAGAGACATACTGAGTGCTTCTGGTCTGTGGCGATGATCTGTTATGACTCTGTTTCTGGTGTATTATGTCAAAATGTGTACATAGTACGATGTCTCTGCCCTTCTATGCCATGGAACAGCAGCACAACAGTTCTATTGTGTGAGGTGAAATATTACAAAACATGGTCCTATACATCCCATTACTGATGCCATATATTGATAACACTGATAACATTCACAGACTGACTGATCATTTTCACACATATCCTCTCAGTGCGGCTCTCCGCAGACTATAAACCACAGCCCACACACTGGGAAGGAACAGGATTCACAAGGTCCTCTTGCTCACTGCTGCGGGTCACAACTCACACTGCAAACAGTGATGCTGGCAACAACTGAAAAATGTTATTTTATAGAAGTTTGAACTGTATTTCGACACTGGGTATCAGCTCTGACCTGCAGCGGTTATGCCTCTAATATGAAAGACAAACATTTTGCAGCTGCAGCAAAAAATTCAGAATCCACAAAATTTGTATAGGCAGCATATTACATATGGAGTGATCTACAGTACGTGCTATACTGTCTATAACTATAATCATACCATCTGTGATCAACAGCAATCCACATGGGCCACTTTTGTAATTATGTCCTGGGAATTCGTTTCCAAAGTGTGCATTGTTTCCCTCCCTGGTTCCCATATCCTGACATAAGCCCCTCACGAAATGGAAGTAAGATTGCTTTTTAGTGTAGAATGGGAGAGGTTAAGTCTTCCACTTGGACAATTGATTAATATTTATTTTCATCTCATAAATCAAACAAGGCGCTGTGACAGCTCATTTTAAGAGATTCCAGAGCCCAATTTGTTTTAGTCAGTGAGGATTAACTTTACCTTTACCCCACTGTAATTATGTTGATGCACACATTTACCAATTTCATGGACTCCAGGTGCTAAAGGAAGAGACAGAAGTTTGCAGTTTTTTTATATCAGCACAAGAGGGGGATCCGAGGCAGGAAATCTATTTACCTCAGATTTCCCAGTGCACCAAATAATCGCTCTAATTTCCCCAGTTGTATTGCAGACCCTTCCCACAAGGCAGTGCTACTATTATGTTAAACCATGAGAGCAAGAGATCCCTCTGGATTTGCTGTCTCTTGGGTGCAGATGATCTTGCAGCCTCATTGGTCAGGAAGTGATATTGTTTATCTCAGTTGTAGTGTGACATGATTTGCAGCAGACTTGGTTGTGCTACGCAATCTGCTTCCAAGAGTGCTGAGTGCTGAGGGTTTGGAGGAAGAGTGTGTGTGGGTTCTCCTGAACAAGGACATCTCACCGTTCCCTTCTACCAACCCCCACGCTGTCCTACATGCTTTAAGGAGCAGGCCTCGGCCCAGCAAGGATTGATGAACTGGCTCTCTGTGCAATTAGAAGAAAAGCGCTGATTAACAGAGCTGAGATGTGGATTTAACTATGTGATGAAGATGGCAGGACTCATTGAGGAAAGTTCATTGATTGGCTAATACAGTGTGTAGATTTTGTGCAGGTCAATTTAGCATTTGGCACACTTGCTGCCTGTAGAAATTTGTTCATATAGACAGGTCTGAGTGCATATAAATTACATTAAGTTCACCGTGATGGCTGCAGGGGCAATCATTATTTTCTGTGTCCTTTGATTTCACTATGTTATACATTTAAAGTATTGAATTTAAAGTTTACAAAATCCCAGGTATGTTTGAATGTTATGAGGGAATTGAAACCACTTTTGGTGACCCACTAAGTATTTTCAAAGCTTTCCATGGACACTTCTGGCAGCAGTAACCTCGGTTGTGATTGAAAAGTTGTGGATGGATGCCTGGACCAGCACAGCATCGTGGGTGAGGAGGCAAAAAGAGCACTGCTTCGTCATCCTTTATTATGACTTTAAATGCCTTTGAGCAAGGCACTAATCCCTAATTGCTTCAGGGCAGCTGCTCTCAGCGGCTCACGCATAAGACTGAGAGTGTGTACTGGCCAGCTTCCAGGTATGTTTGTGTGTGTGAGTTTGAAGTGTGTGAGGTGTTCCTGCAAAAGAGAATTTCTGATCATTTGCGTCTGGTTTGTAACTTTCTTCACAAATGTCATGAAAAATACTGAGTGTGTGTCCTCAACTGAGGACTCGGACAAAAATGTTTTAGAGCAGCAGCCCTTTATTAACGAAAACACACATTTACAATCAACAAAAAAAAAAATGAAGCAAAATTAAAGGCTCGCAGAGTTTGTGATAGTCAAACAACACAGAGTCCAAGCATCATCAAGAGATGAGCTAAATGTCAAACCCAGGAAATGCAAGTCAAAAAACATCAAACCTCACTGGAAAAACAAAATAAAATAGAACTAAAAAGCCATTTTCTTGTTGTAGTCCATCCCTGCTGTGTTAATATGTATGTTTGTGATATTTATGAATATTGTGTTTGAGTTAGAGTGGCATCAGTCAGAAGCGATAAACAATAATAAATGAAAGTTTCTAAAAATCCATTTAAAAGTCGTGATTTGCGGATTCTGCTTTGTTAATGGGAATATCAATTCAATGGAAGAAGAAATTCTAGTAATCAGCTGCATTTTAGCTGCACTTTAATCAAAGAGCTGTGGTTTAACGGCATCGATTTCCCAGAGTCCTTGTTTTATTAGACGCTGGTGTCCATCACACAGTAAGTAACTCTGCACTGATGTTTGCAGTGACGTTGAAATTGTTTTGATGGCAGGTCAAAGGCATCATGGAGATAAACGGCTGTATTGCAAACAAAGTGGAAAACCACGGTGATAATAATCCACATAGATCCAGTTTTCAAACTTTGCCTGGCATTTATAATTCATCTCCCCAATCGCTCCTGAAAACAGACAAATGCTTTGACTGGAGTGAGATTATGAGTGAAAGGACTATCATATTAAATCTCCAAATTAATAAATGATGTAATTAACATGAGCACAGCCATGGGCACGCTTAGTTAATTTTTCTGTCAGTGACTTAGATACAAAAGAAGTTGCGGCAAATGGAGAAGATTTATGTGTTCTGCATTAATCCTTATATTCATGCCTGGGGTCTCACACATTAACTATTGGAAAGTTTTATAATGATGGATTACACTTTGAAATGAAAGTCTAGAAATCATATTTGCTCACTCACTAAAGATCACTTCAACCACTAATGGCAGAGAAGGGACAGAGCTGTTGTTTTGCAGTTCACAAATCTTTGCATACAATTTGTGTATTGCGAGTCCCAATGCACCAGAGTAATCAGTACCAGTATACTGATTTACACAAATCATGGATGAAATTAACTGAAAATATGGATAAATATGACAAGGCAGTGATTGAGCTGATGCTTCAACATTGAAAGGATTGAAAACTATCACATTTTGATTTGCTGTTATTGCATTTAGTCATTAATGCAATGCAAACATTGTGGAAGGCCACAGTGGAATTTATTACATTTATTCAAGCTGAACTGAATAAAATGCCATTTTCTCTCCAATTTGGCTCTTTCTTGTAATGTGAATGTACATGTTGCATATCAGCTCAGCTGACATGTATGTTAGGGTAATTGAACACATCATGTGGCTACAGACCGGCTGAGAAACAGAAAATTTAGTCTTGGGAGGAAGTGGCAGTACACCAACGTTGTTTTTCATTTTTCGCATCCACCAGCGATCCCTGGATCAGATAGCACAGTAGTCTATCATGGGCTGACATACAACTGATAATTCACTTCAACTGCCCGGACTCAGACCTGGAGACATTTATGGCACAGTCTCAGATTTATCGTACTATTTATCATTAACACATCAACCAACAAGTTAGTTTTTTCTCAAATCGTGCAAGCCTAATTGAAACTATATGGGAATAGTTGGAATGAATTAGAATAAGGCCACATAACCAGCAGGATAGCATACATTTGATGAACCGAGTAATAGTGAAATGTCTTTCTAAAAATGAACATTTAGTTGTAATTTAAAAGTATCCTCTTCATCATCAGATCCTAATCCTGTAAGGGAGAGTGTTTCTAATTTTATCAACCATTATGACAAAAGCCTTGATCGGGTCCTTGTTAGGCAAGAATAAGAGAATAATCCGAAGAGATGACATGTCTTGATGAGGCACCACTTGCTTTACATCTTTGCTTCTTATATTAAAGTGAGTAGAGCTGCTGGAAATAATGGTTTGAATGTGACTGGGAAAAACATGGTGTATGAAACGTATGGAGATTAAAAGGACTGTGGATGCTGTCAGTTTCAAGCCCAATATGACAGCAACAAAGGATCTGTCAAAAACTGCTGGAGAAAAGCACAAACGAGCTTCTTCAGGCCTTTAAGCTGCAAGGTTTGTTCTATTACTAAATGCTACACTCCGATCTGAAGACAGTAAAATACAGCAATTTGACCGACGTTCATAGTGATGGCCACGTTGTTTTGAGGTTTTCGTGTTTTTATGAGGGAAACTCAGTGAAACTGTGCAATGATACTTGTGTTTTCTCAAATCCAACATATTTTAGGTTAGACTACAATAAAGATTTTAAAAGAAGCCCAGCAGTAGTCCCTGCCACAACCTGGTCCATTGCTGTGAGATATCCTGATTCTTTCATTATACCATAAAAAAAATCCAAACTCCCCAACATGTGATAATTGAATTCTTAAATTAATCACTGTATTGCTCTCACACCAAGCACTAGATTTTTTTTTTTTAATATACCGCAGGAATGCAAACACATGCAGCGATGAACACATGCACATGTTTCTCAACACACTGTGTTTAGGATATGATAAAGTAAGGTAGGGTAGGCTAGGGTAGGGTAAGGTAAGGTTAGGTAGGGTAAGGTAAGGTGAGGTAGGGTAGAGTAGGGTAGGGTAGGGTAAGGTAAGGTGAGGTAGGGAATGGTAGGGTAGGGTAAGGTAGGGTTAGGGTAGGTTAAGGAAAGGTAGGGTAGGGTAAGGTAAGGTAGGGTAGGGTAAGGTGAGGTAGGTTTAGGGTATGGTAAGGTAGGGTTAGGGTAGGGTAAGGTAAGGTTCAGGTAGAGTAGGGTAAGGTAAGGTAAGGTGAGGTGAGGTAGGGCAGGTAGATAGGGTAAGGTAGGGTTATAGTAGGGTAAGGTAAGGTAAGGTTCAGGTAGGGTAGGATAGGGTATGACAAGACAAGACAAGACAAGATAAGATAAGATAGCCGCAGAATCGACACCACCAATATCCCAACAAGATGTAATATAATAAAATAAAATAGCATGAAGTTGAGATAAAATGGTTACAAGCTAAAATGATATATATATGTGAAAATTGGTAATGCAAAGTAATGCCAAAGTGATTCACATACATACAGCAGGTATTAAGAAGAGATGAAATGTGTGATGTGAATGTGTAAAACGCAAAGAATGTGCAAACATATTCTTGTGCAAAGTTATTGACATATTCAGTCCCTGGTGTTTTCCTGCCATGCGTTACGCATATTTCAGATGATATATTCAACTGATTCTTGATGAACCACAGGCCTGTAGGCCACTGAAGATGCATCAATTATCAGGGCGCCATATTGATAGAGTCTTTGTTTTGAAAGATGCCATCAAGATAAATAGGCAAAGGCATGGCCGGAGTGAAGGGTGCATCACGGACATCATTCTGCCCGAGATGATCCCACATCATTTCCATTACTATCCATCAATTTATCTGAGCAGCCCGGCTGCAGACAGCGAGTGTTTGGAAGCGTCACATTGTCTGGATTCAGCTGCCTTTGTTGCAGAGGAGTTGACGTTTTGCAGTTTGAGTTTCCGCTCCAGTGAGTGCGCTTTCACTTTCAAGTCTTGCAGTGGATGCGAGTGTGTGTCAGTGCAGCAGTGTGTAGTGAGGCTGCGATGTTTGGTAATGATTGTATCTGAACTGACTCTAAAGGCAGAGTGGAGAGGAGGTCATCTCCAGAGATAGACCCTCACTGCAAGGCTGATTGAGCCCGGAACATTTCTTACTGATAGGAGTCAGTGACAGGCGTGAGTGTATGTGCACGCACGCATGACTACCTGTGTGCACGTGCGTGTGTCTGATTTGATAAAGGGACTGCACTGCATATTGCTTATCTGTGCCTTGTCTTAAAGGATTTTCAATAACTCTCTGACAGTGATCAGCTAAACACACTCCATCTCTTTGACAAATGCCCTGTCCTGGCATATAATTCTTTGCATGGAAACAAAACCAATTCATTTGATTCGTTTTAAATCGGTTCTTTCTGACGATCTGTGATACTGTAAATTATGGATTCTGACATTTCATTTTTACTTTGCACTGAAAACCCAGTAAGTACTCCAGACAATGCTTCATCGTGAAACTTTTTAAAAGCCCTGGGGGACAAGACAGAAACTCTATAGCTGTACCGCCTTTATCACATTTATAGAGTGTATATACAGTATAAAGGCTCTAGTATGAGCCACTGTGATGCCCCACTGTCCTAGATAACTTATTTGTGCTGGTAAGTTTACAAGGAATTTGGAGCACAGCCAGCACAAATATAGGAAATATTGGTGATGTAACACATGCAGTAATGAGAATCTTAAAGGGATGTTGATCCAAATCATGAGGTTGTTTTCAAAGTGGAGCACAATGCTACAATCTACCATCTTAAGCTCACATTTGGCTCCATTGTTATGAACACTGGATTTTATTTTGAATTGATAAATTTAGGATGCATTCTGAGGAAATCTGTATAAATGATGTAGAATAAAAATCCGTGGGTATTATCTAAATACAGGAATTTTTACTAGAAAGGATCCTTATATGCAGGAAAAACATAAAAGGAAAAACTAGTTAAAACTAGTTAAATTTAGTTAATCAACTTTGAACTCTCCCAATAACGGTGGCAATTACATAAATACTGACATGAAAGCACAAAACTGTGCCTAAAATCACTTTTTGTGTTGACAAGTTTGAGGTGTGTGTATTGAGTGCGAGTTATATGTAGTATTGTGACATAAAAGCAATTGAATTGAGAAAAAAAATAGTATTATAGTGATGCTCAGTTGAACAAGAAATATGCAGACAGGTAATAATTTCCCTTCTGGGCTTTATTGCTTAAGTAGGAACCCACTAGAAGCGTTGGTGTAATAATGGTGTTTGTAAAGCAGCACAGAAAGAGGCAGTGTTTCCTTCTAATTAGGATTTTTTCCCCTCGACCAGCTGTCTGAGCACATCTCTGTGTTTACAACTGTGGAGGCTGAAGCACGGCACGTCTTAACTTTCATGATAGGTCAGCCGCTGTCTGCATAATCAGACAGGATCAAAGAGGAGCACAGACCGGCTGTAGGACGGCCGCAGATGTCGGGCACGGCCGGCACAAGGAGCCTCAGCACTTTAAAGGCTCGGAGGCTTTTCAATCATTTCATCAATGAATAATCATTTACTCTCCTATTACAAATGTACAAGCACAATGAGTTGGTGTTACAGGTTAAAAGGGCCGGTGGAAGTTATAGAGATTCCACAGAAGACCAAACACTATGTCTGGAGTCACATTTGCCTAATAGGACTCATGTTTATGCAATGACAAATTGTTAGCAGATAATTTGCATGAATTCATGGATTCTGTATAAAGATTTTACACTGCTGGAGTAGTATTGATTCACAACTCGATAGAATCATTACAAACATAATTTTATTTAATTTGGAAAATACATACAAATACATCAGAAATTATTTAACTATGGAAATGGTAAAGTTATGTATTAAATTCATGATTTTTTAATCCATGAATTATCGACTGGGCACAGTCAAGTTAGGTCAATAAAATCTTTTTAGCTCAGTGTCACATTTAATATCAAAGAGAAGACGGGGAAAAACTCCCCAAAAAGCCTTAACATGCAAGGAAAAAGACGGAGGAAACATTGGGAGAGGAACGTTAAACGATGATTGGCCAGATGTGACAAATATGACATATGAGAGAAGAATAAATAACACACAAGAGATGAAACAATACAAGAAAAAAACACATATACATCACTGAAACCTCAATTAGTGAGAAAATTGCATCACATCTCCACAGAGATGTGGTCCCAAGTTAGTAAGAAGACAAATGGACAGTGCATGTGTGAGAACAAGAACATGTTTCTAAATTGGGAAACTTTGATTAAATTTGAAATAGTCCTTTTTTTTCATAGCGTCTAATGCCCTGGCCCGCAAAGACAAATCAAAATCCAACCACTTGAGCTTCTACAAGAGGAGGCTGCATAACAGCATTCAGGAAAAGGACAGCCTCTTCATACACTACTACAGATGAAAATGAGCCCAAATGGCTAAATATAGCACATTTACACTGTTTATTAATGTGGACTGTGCCTCTTTTCAAGTAACAAAACTACAGACATGGTTCAAATCCGGTCTTTGCATCTGATGTCCCCTAATCTGCCTTTATTCTGCTGATACGTAAGTGCCAATCCATACTCGCACACACACACCAATCACGCCCCTC